>JAPTHA010007573.1:0-10220 GCA_029814585.1 Gymnapogon annona | reverse complement strand
ACAATAGTGTACATGCAGTATTTTCTATAAACTCACAAATGTAAATGCCTAATCCTCTACAGAGATCTAAGAAGATCAGTTTCTGTAAAATTTCTTGAAATATGCATTGGCAGTTGTGAAACAAAGAACCTTCTCACAAATTGAGCATTATGTTTTCCATTGTTTTGCTGTACTGTGTAATTGTGTGTATAGTGTTTACATTTTTGAAAGCTTCGAGCTGTTCCACTCAGATGTATTAAAACTGTTGGAAATGTAAGGTGTACTGTCACATGTCAGTACGTCAGAGGCAGGATCCAAACGCCAGGAAGTGGAATTAAAATATAATTTATTTTTTCACACAAGATTTATATTGTTAACTAAACTCAGGCAAAAAGAAACGACGAAGTAAGTGTAACAAAAAACGATTGGAACCCGATGAGAAATAAATAAAAGGAAAAGTGTTCAGAGTCTCTTTCTCCAGTAGAAATCACAAAAATTTGTCTCTCTCTCTAGTAACAAAGTCTTGACAAAAAATGATTACATCCGTTGTCCTTACACCGGGGAAGTCCAAAAAACAAACGAAAGGTAATCCAGGATTCGCGTGGGGGGAGTGGCTGTGTGGGCGTCTGCGGGATGGCACTGGAACATAAGATCAAAAAAAATTACTTAAAGAGTTTTTCATAACACACGAAGATACCAGATCGCTTAGTCCCTCTCCAGGAGTAGTGTTGGTTACCGCAACGAAGATGAAGCAATGTCCCAATGAAGCTTACAGCAACTCAGGTCTTTTAAAGTCCCGTTGATCATGATGTGCTGCAGCTGGTGGAGTTCATCCCAGGTCAACTGGTGGTGTGATGCAGCCCTGGTAGTCCACACCCCCCTCATCCTGTCAATAGACTCGCTCATCCCAGCGTCACATTACAGTACCCCCCTCAATGGACGCCTCCTGGTGTCCTTCCAGGTTTATCCGGATTCTCTCTGTCGAAGTCCTTAATTAATCCTTTATCCAAAATGAGATCTCTGGCAACCCATGATCTCTCCTCCGTGCCGTACCCCTCCCAATCTACCAAAAACTGAAAACCCCTGCCCCGAACATGCACATCCAGGATCTTGCGAACCATGTACGCGGGGTGGTTGTCAATCATACGGGGAGGTGGGGGGATCTCCTCTGGAGGACACAGCTCCAATGTCGCAACCGGTTTGACCAAGGACACATGAAACACCGGATGGACCTTAAATGAATCCGGTAATTTTAGCTTAACTGCACAAGGGTTTATAATTCTCATGATCTCAAACGGTCCAATGAACCGAGGTGCCAGCTTCGGCGACTCTACCTCCAGAGGAAGATCCCGTGACACCTTTTGACCAACCTGGTAAGTTGGAGCAGGGGACCTACGAAGATCTGCGATGCATTTGTTACACTCTGCTGTGCACCCCAGAGCGGTCCGGGCCATCCTCCAAACCTTGCGTATCCTCCGCACGTGAGCGTCCACGGAAGGAACAGCTACTGCCCTCTCCTGCTCTGGAAACAAGGACGGTTGGTAACCATAACAGACATAAACGGGGACAGACCTGATGCAGAGCTCTTCAAGGTGTTATGGGCATACTCCATCCATGGTAGTTGGCTGCTCCCAGACACTGGGTGTTGGGCCGCGATGCATCAAAGTGCTGCCCCCAAGTTCTGGTTTGTCCGCTCTGTTTGGCTGTTGGTCTGGGGGTGATAACCTGAGGACAAACTCACCGTTGCGCCCACTGCCGCACAAAACTCCCTCCAGACCCGAGCCATGAACTGCGGACCCCTATCAGAAACAATGTCCACAGGGATGCCATGACACTTAAAGACTTGCGAAATCATAATATTAGTGGTCTCAGCAGCTGACGGGAGTTTGACAAGAGGGACATAATGAACAAATTTCGAAAATCTGTCAACAATTGTCATCACAACAGTATTACCCTCAGAAGGTGGTAACCCAGTAACAAAATCCACTGCTACATGGGACCATGGACGGCTGGGTATAGGCAGTGGACACAACAAGCCTGCAGGTGCAGAATGAGTGGTCTTACCCCGGGCACAAACAGAGCAGGCAGACACAAACTGACGTGTGTCCCTCGACATGCCCTGCCACCAGAACCTTCTCTGAAGAAATTCCAGTGTCCTGTGGAAGCCAGGGTGACAGGTAAGTCGAGATGAATGGGCCCACTGAAGAACCCTGGAATGAGCGTTGCGTGGGACATAAAGCCTCTCCGGTGGACCCCCCGGGGTCAGGTTCCGTCGTCTGTGCATCCCGTACCACTTGCTCCACCTCCCAAGTGGCTGCTCCCAGAAAACAGGTGGAAGGTAAAATGTGGTCTGGTTCCTCCTGTGACGTTGCTGGAGTATGGACCCGCAATAAGGCATCCGGCTTGACGTTGAGGGACCCGGGTCGATGTGACAATGAGAAGTGGAATCGACTGAGGAACATGGCCCACTGGGCCTGTCTGGCATTCATCCGGAGAGCAGAGCGGAGGTATGCGAGGTTCTTATGATCTGTCCAAATGAGGAACGGTACCTGAGACCCTTCCAGCCAGTGCCTCCACTCTTGCAGCGCCTACACCACTGCCAGCAACTCTCGATCTCCCACGTCATAGTTCCTCTCCGCCATGGAAAAACGCCGAGAAAAAAAAAGCACATGGGTGAAGTTTCTGTGTCTTCTCATCTTTCTGAGATAAAACCGCCCCAGCCCCTGAGTCTGATGCGTCCACCTCCACCACAAACTGACACGAAGGATTAGGATGCCGTAATACCGGAGCTGTAGTAAACAGTTGTTTGAGCCTGTCAAAAGCTAACGTGGCTTCCTCCGGCCAGTGAAACTGTATCTTACTAGACGTAAGTCTAGTGAGCGGTAGCGCCACCTTGCTATAGTCCCTTATGAATCTTCGATAGAAATTAGCGAACCCAAGGAACCGTTGTAATTCTTTACGACTTGTTGGTCTAGACCATTCCACCACTGCCCTGATCTTACTGTCGTCTGGTCTCACTTGACCCTGTGTGATCACAAACCCCAAAAAACTCCCTGACAACTGGTGGAACTCACACTTTTCTGGTTTAACATACAAGCGGTTCTCCAACAACCCCTGCAGTACTAGACGCACATGCTGTTGGTGTTCCTCTACATCCCTTGAAAAGATGAGTATATTGTCCAAGTACATGAAAACGAATCGATTCAACATGTCACGAAGCACGTCATTAATTAAGTTCTGGAAAACGGCAGGTGCATTTGTAAGCCCAAAAGGCATCACCAGATACTCGAAATGGCCTAAGGGTGTCGTAAAGGTCGTCTTCCACTCATCTCCATTCCTTATTCGAACCAGGTGGTAAGCATTGCGTAGGTCTAATTTAGAAAATATGTTCGCTGAACATAATGTTTCGAAAGAGAGATCAATGAGTGGCAACGAATACTTGTTTTTAACTGTGATGTTGTTCAAACCCCGAAAATCTATACATGGATGCAGAGAACCATCCTTCTTTTTCACAAAGAAAAATCCGTCCCCCACCGGAGATGAGGAGGGTCGGATAATACCTGACGCCAAAGAGTCCTGAATGTACTTTTCCATGGCCATCTGCTCCGTCTGAGACACGTTAAATAATCGGCTGGACGGAAGCGGTGCTCCTGGTAACAGCTCTATCCCACAGGCGTAAGGCCTATGGGGTGGAAGAGACAGAGCTAAATCCTTGTCAAACACTTCCGCTAAATCATGATATTCTGTCGGAATACTACTCAGATCAGGAGGTGTACGGATGCTCTGAATGCTCTGTGCCTGTGGATTAGCTGCACGCAGACAGTGCGAGTGGCAAAAAATACTCCAATTCGTAATGGAAGTAGTCTCCCAATTGACTTGCGGGTTATGGCGTCGTAGCCAAGGAATCCCTAACACTACTGGGGAATGCGGTGACGGAATAACAAAAAACTGAATCTTTTCCTGATGGTTACCGGACATAGTCATATTTACCGGAATAGTTCGGTGAGTTACCCGAGCTATGAGTCTACCATCCAACGCAGATACCTCCTTGCTCTGAGCCAACGCTTCTAGAGGAATCTGGTAACTCTCACATCCCTGAATCAACCAATACCTGACTCTGTAATGACCTGTCTCCCCACCAAAATCTTGCCGTTAACGCTAGCCTGTCTGAAGAGCTTGTAGCAGCTAATGTTTGGCTCGCTAGTGCGCTCTACAAATGTGCATACCACTATCCAATTCAAAAAGGAATTAATCCAAAAGTATGATGGTGGTGAGTGTGTCTCCAGCAGAAGGATGTTATAAAAGCAAGTGATGTTGCGGTGGCAGTGAAGGTGATTGGAAAACAACGTGTCTCTAGACAGATATTTTAAACATAAAGCTAATCATGTTGAAGAAGTCTGATATCAAAGAACGCTGGGGAACGTACCCCATAAGAGGAATTTATCCCCGTAGTGCTGTAGGCAGACTCCTCTTCGAAGCAATGACTCCCCCCTCCCTTTTCCCCCTCCTCCTCCGTACCATCAGCTGAGGTAATTAAAAAAATACATAGGTTATATTTTAGTATATGTTACTATTATTTACATACAATTTGCTATTGTTACATTATTTCTGTTTAATGGGATGTTTAAATAACATTACGATTATAAAATGGGAAGCAATTTCACACTCAAGAACGAAGTAAATTCTATTTCTATTATTTCAAACAGGGAAAATTATTTCAGTACTCGACCAATTCAGTAGTCGACCAAGCTTCCGGAACTAATTATGGTCGAGAACCGAGGTTTGACTGTACATGGAACAGATGTGAAGATTCTTAGCTCTATTCTAGCAAAAAGATTACAGAAATATATTGGGAAGCTAATCAATCCAGATCAAATCGGTTCCATTCCAGGTCATCAGGGAGCAACAAAGCTAACAGAGCTAACTGGTGTTGGTCCAGATCAGCAGGGATAGCCGGTTAGACGGAGGACAGGATGAGTCTCTCAAAACTACGACTGTTATTAGATGGTTTAAAATACTGAATAGAGAGCCTGTGTCCAAAGTGTGAGTAAATGGTCACTGTTCTGAATTTTTTAGTCTGTAGAGAGGAACAGGCAAGGAAGCCCTCTGTCACCAATATGAGCCATCTGTCACCAAATGCTTTGAGTATTGAACCATTAGCTGAGTTAATAAGACAGAATCAACACATCGAAGGAATAATAAATGATGGGGGGGATGACCCATAAACTGGCATTATTTGTGGATGATATTATTCTTTCTCTAAAAAAAAACCTTTAACAAGTGTGCCTCCACTAATACAGTGCTTGAGAAGGTATAGAGACGTCTCTGGATACAAGGTTAATGAAGAGAAATCTGAAGTTATGATGATTAGAGGGACCAGGCCAGATCAACTCGATAGACTAGTGACTTTCCAATGGTCAGAACAAGCATTCAGATATTTAAGGGTTAACATATCCATCAATTCATCACAACTTTTTTCAGTTAATTACAGTAAACGTATCACACAGGTTAAGAAAGATTTAGAACGATGGCAGATGCTCCCCTTATTATTAATGGGGAGGGTAGGAGTGATCAGAATGAATGTTTTACCTCAGTTCTCCCATTCCAAAATCCAGTAGTGTGGGGAAGAATAGGGATTTGGAATGAGTGGGTTCACTATACAATGAAAACATGGGAAGGGATTAGGAAAAACTAGATTTACCAAGGGAAATATCAAGGACAACCAAAATTGCTTTCATATCAGACTTCATTCATTCAGATTTCATATCAGACTTCATTATCATTAATCAGCTATTTGATGGCACCACTCTCTTTCTCCAAACTCAAAACTGAATTTAACCTGGCTTCAAATGATTTTTTATAGATTTCTCCAAATAAGACATTATTTGAAATCACATCAGAAATGCGATCGTATTATAGCATTACCAAGTAATTTTGAACAATTCTGGGTTGAGTTAATTGTGAATAGGAGACATTCGGGAAAAATTTGATCAAGTATTTATAAAAGGATCAATTTAGACACAACAGACAATACATTAGATATAAAGAACAAGTGGGAGTTGGAGATAAACACCATAGTGGATGATGAGGAGTAGGAGGAGTCTTGGGAGTCATGGCGCACATGTTTAAATAGCCCAAGTTGGAGGGAGTTTGCATGGAAAATAAGGATGAGATATTTCAGAACACCATTAAAAATCTCACAATATGACCAAACAATTAATAGGCTATGTTGGAGGGGCTGTGGACAGGTTGGGGATTATGCACATGCCTTTCGGGATTCCCCTGAGTTGCAGAATTATTGGCTGGGTATCTAGAGAGAAATAAAAATAATACTAAACATTGGTATATCTTTTGATCTCTACCAGGTGATCCTGCTATAGAAACTTACACAGAAAGATGGAACTCTGTAATATCATATTTGGGAACAGGGGAGCTTGCAAATAGATAATGTAGGGACTGGGACGGGTATAATAAAAATGGAATAAGGAGATATACATTTTCAAAGGGGGGGTGTAGGATGGAGTGAGTACATGCGTGATGAAGACTGACAGACTCCTTAGCATTATTGTTTTCACTATCTCAGTTGTGGTTCTGTGCCTTTTTTTCGTTTTGTTTTTATGGGGGGGTCATTTCTTTCTTTCTATTATCATTGTTATGTGGTTGATTTGATCTACAAAATATGTATAAAATGTATAATTTACTTGTTTAAGTAACAATGTGAAAAAACGGTGGAACTTTGACATACAGTCTTCTTACTCTCAATAAAAGTTAAAAAAAAAAAAAAAGATGTCTAAAGTAAGACCAAGACGTGACATCATGTAAAGACGCTTGTTGGTTTGGTTTGAATCTCAATTCGAATCCTCTTTTTAAAGACTTTGTCTATCTGTGCAAAATGTATTGGGTAGGGTGCTATGCAAAGACCTTTTTTGGTGTTGTTTCCATACTCATGTGCCATATAAAAGCAATGTTTGTTGAATAAAATGTTACAGGGAGCAACGCAGTCTCTTTCTTCACCCATCACATCATTATTTTTGTCACTTTGGATAAGTGCTTTATATATTCTAAAGTGCATAATGAATTTTCTTAACCAGTTTATCAGTTGATTTTCATTCACACACCCCAAACTATCCAGGATGGTTAGCATAACTGTTAGTTTGCAGATTGCTATAAAGCACAATTTGCTATTCACTCTCTTTACCATTCTTTTAATCTGCTAACTGGAGCACACACTTTACAAACAACATTTCAGACTCTGAGATTCTAGCATGTATCTAGAACACCATTCTAGATACATTCTAGAATACATACATACATATATATATATATACATACATATATAGATACATTCTAGATCCTAGTATGTATTTGATGCATTTTTACCAACCTGGGGTACAGAATAGAGCAGCACACACGTTGATCTGTTGTTTTCATCAACACAGAAGTTTATTCTTCTTCTATGCGCCCAAACCCTACTCTGTACTCCTGACAATACCAACCCTCTCTGGTGTCTGGATGCTGAAGTGTGCAAAACTGAAACTGAATCACCAATGCATTTTAATCCAAGAAAATAAATATAAATAAGGACAAACAAAACAAACAAAAAAAAATATATGGGGATCTATTTTTTCACCTCTCTACACTTGTTCACCTTGCACCAAAAAATGAAATATAGATCAAGGATTTGTTGCTTACAATGGTTTAATTCTTTGGGATATCAGATACCAGATACTAATACTAAGTTACAGGTGTGTAATTCCAAGTACGTACATTTTGCCTGTTTGTTTCACCAATATATTGATGTATATTGACAGAGAAATAACTGGGTAAAATGACTTGGGCGCTTTATAAAGTTTAATTGGATTACACTGCACATTGACTGGGAAAACTCTTTTAGTAGAGAAGGCAGTTCTCAAGGGCCAAACCCAAACAAACACTCCAGAGAATGACCGTGTCTCTGTTAGACTAGTCTGACCCACTTCTTGAGTGCTGCTGCTTTGTTCCAGGACGGCATGTGTCCTGGGCAGCTGCTACTCATAGACACGTAGACAGACACACACACACTGATGTCGAATCCTAGGAACAGCCTTCTGTTAATCAAAATCTACTAAAAATCTGTGCCCGTGCCTTCTCCCTTTCAGCCTTTCTAAAAGTAGATTCCAGACCAATGTGATGGGTGAATACTGTCATGTTACGATTGCTTCTCAGGTGTACACTGGAAAAAATATTTTTGTCACTGACAAACTCTGCCCAGCCACAGTCGTTGAAGTTTATTTCTGTGAAGTTTATTTTCTTTCATATATTAGTTGATCCAGGCATTCATTCATGCAGATGATTACCCTCTTGTCACTCCTGTACAGCTGAGTGAGAAAATGGTGATTGGATGGGTATTGGCAGCTGGCTGTTGCCATGGACAAGCAGATGTTGAGATGTTGAGTTTTCCCTCCGGAGGTTGTACGGTGCTTTATTTTGAAAATCTACTGGATTCTCTTTGCTGCATCTCTCAGTGACACATTCACACACTGGACGCATGTCCAGATTCTGCTTCAACTGTACTGTGCATGTTTCAGTATCATTTTATTTTGTTGTATTTATCCGCCACAACTTAATGGCCGATCCATGAAGATATTGTCACACATTCGGTGGCGTAAAAAAGGTTTGGTCCACTGACCATTGTAATGTTTGTTTCATGAAACATGCTGTTTTTTTGTGCTACAGTTTGTGTGTGTGTGATCAAAGCTGATGTGAGATTTTAAACGTAAGCCATTAACTGCTGCAAATCAAATAGTGAATAAAGTACTCTGTAGTTCACATGTTTGTAAACTGATAGCGATAAAGTTAATGCCTCACCAGACAACTTCACTGCATGTCACTGCCTTGAGGCTACAACATTGACTTTTTCTGAAAACTGAAATTGTGCAACATACAAAATTCAAAGTGGAATAAAATGCTTTTTTCAATAAATACGTCGTGAAAATTGTTTACTTGGTAAACAAGCTCCATCCCCACCACTTTACCAGCTTTCTGGATCAGTTTGTTGAGTCTGTTGGCATCCGCTACGCTCAGTCTGCTGCCCCAGCATGTAACAGCAAAAAGGATGGCACTGGCCACCACAGATTCATAAAACATTCTGAGCATCATCCTGCAGACATTGAAGGACCTCAGCCGCCTCAGGAAATAGAGACACCTCTGACCCTTCTGGTACAGAGCACTGGTGTTTTTGACCCAGTCCAATTTGTTGTCAATGGAGACCCCGAGGTATTTGTAGTCCTCGACGGTCTCCACATCAACTCCCGAGATGGAAACAGGGTTCACTGGTGCTTTTTGCCTCTTGAAATCCACAAT
Organism: Gymnapogon annona; assembly: GCA_029814585.1. NCBI lineage: Eukaryota > Metazoa > Chordata > Actinopteri > Kurtiformes > Apogonidae > Gymnapogon > Gymnapogon annona. The sequence goes on along the minus strand of JAPTHA010007573.1, from coordinate 899 downwards.
CAGCTCCTTGGTCTTTGACACATTGAGCTGCAGATGGTTCCACTCGCACCACGTGACGAAGGAGTCCACTGTGTCCCGGTACTCAGCCTCATCTCCCTCTCTGATACATCCAACTACTGCTGAGTCGTCAGAAAACTTCTGGAGGTGACAAGTCTCTGTGCAGTAGTTGAAGTCAGAGGTGTAGACGGTGAAGAGGAAGGGGGAGAGGATGATCCCTTGTGGTGCTTACCGCCCTGTCTGACACACAGCGCTGCAGATGCACAAACTGTGGTCTTACAGTGAGGTAGTCCACAATCCAGGACACCAGGGAGGCATCCACCTGCATCGTTTTCAGCTTCTCCCCTAGTACCGCTGGCCTGATGGTGTTGAATGCACTGGAGAAATAAAAAAACATGACTCTCACAGAGCTCGCTGGCTACTCCAGGTGTGCATACACACAATTGAACAGGTGGATGATGGCGTCTTCAACTCCGAGCCTGGGCTGGTAAGCGAATTGGAGGGATCCAAGTGTGGCCTGACCATTTGTCGGAGCTGATCCAGGATGAGTATCTCCAGGGTCTTCATAATGTGAGAAGTCAGTGCCACAGGTCTATAGTCCTGAGAGCCAGAAGGACATGGTGTCTTCGGCACAGGTATGAGGCATGACATCATCCACAGTACAGGGACCTACTGTAGGATCAGGCTCATCCTGAAGAAATGATGGAGGACTCCACGCAGCTGGGAGACACTGGCTTTGAGGACCCGAGAGCTCACGCCATCCGGTCCCGCAGCTTTGCCCGAGTGGAGCCTTCTCAGTCGTCTCCGAACATGGTCGTCAGTGAAGGTGATAGGTGGGGGATGGGTATCCGGTTGGGGAGAGGAGGGAGGGCCCTCATTGTTATGAGGTGTCCAGCAGGAGA
>JAPTHA010007497.1:0-10226 GCA_029814585.1 Gymnapogon annona | reverse complement strand
TCATGTCTCTTTAAAGGACAGTTTTTAGATGTGAACATTTTCGTCACATAATTTGACTTGTTTCACTCTAAAAACATAGACTATAGTTTGGAGCTGACATTATTTATACATTATTACGGTATTATTTTACTGGTTCAGCCCACTTCAGATCAAATGGACTTGAATGTGGCCCCTGAGTGAAATGAGTTTGACACCCCTGGCATACGCGATAGAGAGAGTTGGAGCTATGCAAAGCTAGCAGACACGTCAGTTTGATAAGCAGGAAATAAGGAAATTGATCATTAGTAAGAAAAGAAAAAAATGGATCATTTGTGTAGTGTGACAAGGTTTTTTAGTTTTTAAAGAAAAACTTGTTCTCGTTTTTTCATCCCACAATGGCTGAAGGAGGTGAAGACATCGACGTGGTCACGGATTTAATTATCTGTGCCTGTCCATGCCTGGGTCCGTGATCGGTGCGCTGCCTGATCGGTGCACCGCGATAAGTGCACGCCATCGGTGCACCACAATCGTTGCACGTGCGTGACCGGTGCACCGGGCCCTGGACCAGACCATACGGACCCCGGTCCGGGCTACGGTTGCACGGACGTACGGACCCTAATGCCGGGTCCGTGCGTACCCTGATGCCAGGTCGGTGCGGACCCTGATGCCAGGTCCGTGCGGACCCTGATGTCAGGTCCGTGCAGACCTTGATGCTGGCCGGAACTGGGTCAGACCGTCACACCTGGATCGGTGGTTGTGTCTGATCGATGTCATTTCCTTTTGTTTCTCTGTTATTAGTGTAGTCAGTAGACTAATATAACTCTGTTGTACGTGACTTTATGTTCAGGTGATACAGTTGTATGTGTTTTGGTCTAAATACATCGTGTGTAGATCCATGGATCAGAATGATGGTTTTAAGAGGTGGATTAAGTCGGGTAGGATATCACTGCTGGCCCAGGTCTGTAATGCACGGCCCGCCTCTGGTTAAAGGTGATTATTAACGTGTATAACTGTAAGAATAAAAAAGAGGAATGTGAGAAAGCATCTATATTCACACCTATGGGTTACACAGATTGGCCAGTTAATCCCAATCTGCACGTCTGTGGAAATAGTGGGAGAACAATGTAGGGAAAACATTGGGAGAATATGTAGAATTAGCAGTTCTCATATTGGAAAGTACCACATAATATACCATAATATACATGTTGTGAGACAATTATAAAAACCAGCCCAGAGAGGAACTAAAACAAACGTTTAAACGATGGAGCCGAGCAGGCGGTGAGAGCTAAAACTAAACACAATTATTATTTTGACAAGATTAATATGGAATTATGTTTGGCACTTTAATCATACGCTGTTCGTTATTAATCATCAGATGAACAAACGGTGCTGTTTCAGTAATTATGTCATTACAACACCAGTTTAACAGTAAATTAGGGCTGACTGCTCGTATTTAGACAGTCAGTGGAGGGGAGGATAAAGTTTCTTGACTGAGTTTCATAAAGCATAAAGGGAGCCACGGGGGAGTCGTCACACTGGGTCTGTCAGAGACTTATGGCATGAGGAGTCTTTCATGGCTGCTCGGGACTAAATCACATTCAGGCCAGGACCCCCATGATCAGCGAGGTGCAATTTATCAGAGCGGTCAGAGTTGCGGCAGCCGGTGGCGAGTTGCCGAGCACTGACCTCCAGAGATTAACACTCCTCAGTCAGAGTCTGGACAGCGAGTTCTGACATATACATGAAGAGATAAAACATCTGGCATGTGTCTACCGTGTGTGTGTTTGCACTATCGGTCTGGGGTGTGTGTGTGTACATGTATGTGGGGTTAAGGTGTCCTCCCCTCAACGTGAGTTGTGCTCTGTCACAGACGTGGAGGTCTTGGCTGAGAACGACCTGGGATGGATGCGTCCCACTGTCTGAGTCCAGGCCCAAAATATGTCTGACGTACTTTATATCACACCCAGATGCTTTTAGATATAAAGAAAGCAAGTGCGAGTAAAACAAGTGCTTTCTCTTCATCTCCTCCTCTCACGGTAGCAGAAACAAAAGGTCACAGAACAGAATGTCCTCATGAGGTGCAGCTTTTCAAGTCTTTCAAGATACAGTGGTCGAGCAGAACCGTCAACAGCACCTCCTAATCCTCTTACTCAGTCTCAGTCATTACAGTGGTACCTCTACTTACGAACGTCTCTACATATGGAATTTTCAGATTATGACATTGCCTCTTGTTACGAAAGAAATTTCAGGATACGAAAGACAAAAATACAGTACGCGCTGCTACTCACAGCTCCCAGAGTTTACCAAACGCAAGCATACTTGTAGCTGCTCTGCCATTGGCTATCGCTTGGCAACTTCCTGGCATCCCATTGGCTAGGAGGAAACTCTGTGTGTATCCCAGCATCCTCTTCATTTTCCCGTTGGACCATGAAGTGTTTGACGGGCAAACGAGTCTTTCAAAAAACAAGTGTTCCATGAAGTTTCAGAATTTGTTGAAAAGATTCACCCAGAAAAAGTGTTCACTAGTCGGGCTATCGCTCACTATGATGATGTTTGCCTTACATATTTTTGAAGGCTTGTTAAAAGCCGACAAAAACAATCGTCCTTGGATCGGTTCTTTACAAAACGTCATGAACGAAAGAAGGTGATGACGATAGCAGCTAAAAGGTAAATGAAAATCATTTTTATTCTTTATTTTATTCTTTGTTTTTTACATTGTGTACAACTCTCATTTTATGTTTATTGTGCAGTAATCTAATTGTAACATGTATTTGTTACATGCTTTGATGCATTTTTATGATTTATAAAAAATTTATGTCTGAATTTTTGGGGGGGCTTCGAAAGGTTTAGGGCATTTACATGGAAAACACGTCTCTACTTGCAGAATTTTCAGGTTACGAAACTACTTCCAGAACCAATTAATTTCATAAGAAGAGGTACCCCTTTATTGTGTTTTAACTCATTCATAAAAGTAAGTGGCTATTGAGAGATTTATATGGATACATGTGCTATTTTTTTAAAAAATATTTTTCATTAGACAATATTACAGCTACATTCATACACTACAAGACAACATTCACAACCCACCATGAAAGGATCAGCGACAACAGACAAAACACACACAAAAAGAAGAAAAAAACACACACATACGGAGAGCACAAAAAACACAAAACAGATACATTGAGAAAAAAAATAAAAACGAAAAAATACACACTAAGAGCACCAGAGGGGAGACCCAGGACACTCTGGAAGGACTACTGTATTTCTCTGGGCTGGCCTGGGAACGCCTCGGGGTCCCTCCAGAAGAACTGGAGGAAGTGTCTGGGGAGAGGAAAGTCTGGGCATCCCTGCTTAGACTGCTGCCCCCATGACCTGGCCCCGGATAAGCGATGGAAGATGGATGGATGGATGGATGGATACACAAAGAGCACAAAAAAAACACCAAACAGGTACAATGACAAAACAAACAAAAATACACACAAAGAGCACAAAAACCCAAAATGGGTGAAATGACAAAAAAAAGACATAAATAAGTAAAGCGCATGAGTCACAGAGAGACATATGTTGACCACTGACCTTCTAAGTCCTACAAGCCCTGCTTGGGTATTAAGAGCTGAACCAATGTGGTGTGCTGGAATATTTTCCATGTAGTTTACATATGGTTCCATATCTCGTAAAATATCCTACTATTGAGAGATTAACTTACAACTTCTCCCCGCACGTGAGAAAAGAAGGGGAATTGTTCCGCTGGGGCTGACGTTTCAGTTTTATATCTGACGGGTGTTCAACTACTTATGAAAGCTGTTAAAATCACAAGTAACAATTTGCGGCATATCAGCCTTTAAAAGTTCTAATACACCCCATCTATTTAAAACTATCCACCACTAGGCTATAAAAATCTCCCCAAGTTTAAAGCTTTCATAAAGTCTTAACCATGACATTATTGGGCGGTGAGATGATAAGTCTCAAAACACAAGTGGAAAATCAAAGTACTTTTAGCACTCAATTCATCTAAGTTAATGTGTGTGTGGTTGTGGGGTTGAAGGTTTGGAAAGCACAAAGACGAGAACATATTCATGCAAGAGATAAAGCCCTCAAACCTCGGGGCAGCTTATACAGTGAGAAAATTAAGTGTTAATCCCAATATCAGTACGGAAGCTCACTGATATGATTCTATGTGGTTCTTTTGCACAGTCAGCGTTCACTTTATTTACAGACATGGTTTGGTGGGTATCTGAAATAAAACAGGGAAAGACATCGTTATGAAACCTGTAAACATAATCAAAGTAAGTCTTAGACAGATGGGCAACATACACACTTTAGCATATCCATGGGGTCACACTTGCACTGGATGCTGACATGACATCTGTCTACTAGTGAATCTGACTAAACTCAAACTGTCAAAGTATGTGAAGAAACTGACAGAAATTCCGTCACTAAGAAATGTATCAATGGCAATTGGAAATTAGACCCCGCCCCCCTTCCAATCAAGATGTGGTTGAAGAAGTCAACAGATGTGTGAACCTGGAGAAAATAACCTGCTGAATTAAAAAAAAAAATAAGTAGAATGTTCGACAAGACATGGAACCATTTATAAACTACATGGAAAATTTACCAGCACACCACACTGGTTCAGCTCTGTAAACCCGAGCAGGGTTTACAGCACCTGTTTTGTGTTTTTGTGCTCTTCTTGTGTTTTCTTCTTTTTTGTCATTGTACAGGTTTTGTGTTTTTGTGCTTTTTGTGTGTGTTTTTTTTTCTTTTTTTTTCATTGAACCTGCTCTGTGTTTGTTCTGCTCCTTGTGTGTCTTTTTTTTTCTTTTTTGTGTGTGTTGGGTCTGCTGTATTTTTTTTGTTTTGTCTGTTGTCTCTCATCCTGTTATTGTGGGTTTTGAATACTCTTTGTCTTGTAGTTTATGAATGTAACTGTAATATTGTCTCGAAAATCAAAATAAAACAATATATATATTAAAAAAAAGATGTAGTACTTGAACTGTTTTCACATTAATCTCAGTGCTTATATGGATGTAAAAGTATTCTTCTACAGTAATAAAACAAGCTGCCTCACTGAAGGTCAATCAGAATTCTCACGTTCAGCCGCCATGACATTCTTCTTCACAATCTACAGTTTCAATCAACAATGCGAGGACATATGAAAAGCCTAGTGCTTTACTTTCCAGAAGGACAATACAGGTTGTTGCTGACAGAAGCTCTGACCTACTCAGCTGCACTTTTGGAACAAAAAGTGAACAGGCAGTAATTCGGGCTAGGGTTTCTGCACTGTCAGGTGCCGCCAGGGGAAAGGAATTCCAGCTTGGCTCAAGGAGCTGCTCTGATGGATGAATGATCCTGAGCAGTGTTTGTAATTCATCTCTCTGCGTGCCCTCTCCTGTCCCTGCACGGATCTGAGAGTGTGTAAGGCCTCCATCACCGTCACACACCTACAGCCCAACACTTTCAGTCTGAGACGCCACTGTCACTCAAAGAGACTGTAAAACTGTGTCTCTGTGTGTCTGTCTGTCTATGTCTGCGTGTGTGTCTGTCTCTGTGTTTCTGTCTGTGTCTGTCTCTGTGTGTCTGCCTGTGTCTGTCTCTGTGTTTCTGTCTGTGTCTGTCTCTGTGTGTCTGTCTGTGTCTGTCTCTGTGTGTCTGCCTGTGTCTGTCTCTGTGTTTCTGTCTGTGTCTGTGTCTGTCTCTGTGTGTCTGTCTGCGTCTCTGTCTGTTTCTGTCTGTGTCTATCTGTCTCTGTCTCTGTGTGTTTGTCTGTGTCTCTGTTTGTGTTTATCTGTCTCTGTCTCTGTGTCCGTCCATCTGTCTGTCGCTGTATGCCTGTCTGTGTCTCGGTCTGGGTTGTCTGTGTCTGTCTGTCTGTGTTTCTGTGTCTGTCTCTGTCTGTGTTTGTCTGTCTCTGTCTGTGTGTCTGTCTGTCTCTGTCTGTCTCTGTGTGTCTGTCTGTCTGTGTCTCTGTGTCTGTCTGTGTCTCTGTCTGTCTCTCTGTGTCTCTGTCTCTCTGTGTGTCTGTCTGTGTCTCTGTGTGTCTGTCTGTCTGTGTGTCTGTCTGTGTCTCTGTCTGTCTGTGTGTCTCTCTGTGTGTCTGTCTGTGTCTGTCTGTGTGTCTGTCTGTCTGTCTATCTCTGTGTGTGTCTGTCTGTCTGTGTCTCTGTGTGTCTCTGTCTGTGTCTCTGCCTGTGTCTCTGTCTGTCTGTCTGTGTCTCTGTTTCTCTGTGTGTCTGTCTGTGTCTCTGTGTGTCTGTTTGTGTCTGTCTGTTTCTGTCTGTGTCTCTGTGTGTCTCTGTGTGTCTCTGTCTGTGTCTCTGTCTTTCTCTGTCTATGTCTCTGTGTGTCTGTCTGTGTCTCTGTTTGTCTGTGTGTGTCTGTCTGTGTCTCTGTGTGTCTCTGTCTGTGTTTGTCTGTGTATCTGTCTGTCTCTGTCTGTGTCTCTGTCTGCGTGTCTGTCTGTCTCTGTCTGTCCGTCTCCGTCTGAGTGTCTGTCTATCTTTATCTGTCTGTCTGTCTGTGTCTCTGTTTGCCTCTATAGTATAATTCATGCAACCACAAATGCAGATTACGATGAAGAAAAAATCCCCCCAAAAACAAAGGAGAAAAAAAGACTTCCAGTGGAGACCGCAACAATAAGAGACTCCAACCCGAACCCACATGTATATGCTCAGTCCTCCTCGTCTATCTGGAACAATCCTCTTTTCTTCACCTCCTAAATGTTGAGCCACTTCAGCTTTAATCATCATGCTGATTTACTGATACCAAGGCGCTAACAGGGACACATTGTCCTCTGTTAGCATGAGCAGCTCACAACACGCAGCTCTGAAGGCTCTCAGAAATTTAAGACTGACACCAAATGAGTATGTCATGAAATTTCCTATGATAGTCTTGATATAGCGCTGCCACTTAAGGAACAATACTCGCCATTATTCTGCAGGAGAGCGTAAAACCTTGCACCCCTCAATTCCCTGAACTTTCACCTTTTTGGCGTCCCTCTGACTACAGCCCCTACAGCCTACAAAGACAAGCCTGGAATCTAATTTTATTTCTCCAGTTCAGTTACATTATGACAGTGCTCCTCAATTATTTTCTGGCCCCTTCCCCTACAAGAAAAAAGCATTTGGCGCCCCTCCTCCACCCCCCTGCCTGTGACTATAAATCTATAGATTGGAATAACCTCATTGGTAGCACCTCTTCTATGGTGTTTTTTTTTTGCATTGAACATTTTGGTAAAACACTTTATATGATGCAGAAAGAATCGCTAGTTTACTTAAGAAACCAATGCATCTCAATTAATTTCTGTTACTTTCCCCCTCCTAGGAAGAAGAAACCAACCCTAACCCCCTGACCCCAGCCACAACTACAAATAATGTATTTGACTATAAGTATGTAATAAGAGCCTTATAAGTAGGTCATCTACTATGGTGTGGGTCTGTTTTGGTCTTCTATGATGCTAACATGCTCGCTGGATTACTGTAGTAGCGTTCACAAAGCAGGATGATTGTTGAAAATACACACCATGTTTTCACCCTAAAAAACTGAAGTGTCTTATCAGTGTCATTGGATGCAATGTCTTTAAGTGAGAGTTATTAATTTATTTTCCTTCATGCTGTCCACTGTTGTCCAACATTTTTACACCCAAAGACCAGTGGTCTTTCCTGGTTGCCCACCGTAGTCACAGTGAAGTGAAGCGAAGTGAAGTGTTACGTATACTGGTTTTGTGTCTTTGTGGTTTTCGTGTGTGTTTTTTCTTTTTTTTCATTGAACCTGCCTTGTGTTTGTTCTGCTCCTATTGTGTCTTTTTTTGTGTGTGTGTTTTGGGTCTGCTGTATTTTTTTTTGTTTTGTCTGTTGTCTCTGATCCTGTTATTGTGAGTTTTGAATACTCGTCTTGTAGTGTATGAATGTAAAATAAAACAACATATATATTAAAAAAAGATTTAGTAAACAATTTGGTAAACCACTTTGTATGATGCCAAAAGACCATCATCTCAATTCATTTCTGTTCATTTATTTTCCTTCATGCTCTCCACAGTTGTCCGACATTTTTTCACCCAAAGCCCACCAGTCTTTCCTGGTTGCCCACCATAGTCACAGTGAAGCCAAGTGTTACATACACTTCATCATGTTTCCTCATCTGAGCTTTAGGGAGATTTTAATTTGTCTCGTTAGCTCTGCCTGTGTCTTTCTTTTCATCTCTGTTACATATTCATGATGGGTGTGTAAATCACCTACATCATAGAGCTAATATTCCCTGTACACACTCTGACAATGAGAGCACCACTGACACCTACTGTAGTGGATGAGACATTACACTTTATTAACAAAAAGTTGTTCCCGAGGGGTCACCCCCCCCCACATACACAGACACACAAACACACAGACACACAGACACACAGACACACAGACACACACACACACACACTCACACATATACACACATACTATTTGATAAGCACTGCATTATGAGAAGGTAAATGACCTGAAAGCAACCTTTTGTGGTTAAGGCTGGAAGAAAAAGTATGACTGATGCTCATCACGGTTATTACTTCAGCCTGTTCTTTGTCCTTTTAACAGTAACATGATCAGGCCTTTTCAGTTAAAGCCCCTTCCCTTTATGTACATTGTCATATTTTTTTCCTTTTTAAAGGATAAAAAAACCCCAACAACAGTGGCATCCCTTTTCGTTTGTGAGTGTCAGCTTTATGACACTGCAAGAGGAGGAAAAACACATCCTCTTTTTCCTCTTTAGCCATGGTTGTCTTTTCTATCTGGCAGCACTTGGGAAAACGTGTCCCACTGGAGTCGTGCCACCCTTTAACTAGTGTGGCCATTCTCCTTTTACACACACTCCTCTACATCCCAATCTAAGAGAGAGGGGGAATAGATTATCTACCCCCTCTTAGCAAGGCCAGGGGGAGGAGAGAAAGGGTTGAGGGCTGACTTTCTGAGCAAACTGTAATTCTGTGCTTTGTCTTGGGGTCAAGAACCCATCTGGCCACAGATTTAGTAACTGTGTTTCAATAGGTCTCTGTTTACTCGAGTGGCTAGGTTTACACAGGCAATGCGAAGGGTTCATATAAACGCATTAACTGAGAATAATCTTTTTGGTCTTTTGTAAATAGGGTGTAATGATGTGGATGTCCAAGGAGGGTAACATTCTGAAAATGATCAGACGGGCCCATTTGTGTGCAGTATATGGTTTGGTCCCAAATACCGACTAACGGTGGTTCTGACAGATCCAGTATGAGGATTCACCTAGTTTCACCTCATCACTTAGATATTCAAGGGATACAAAATTTGTGCAGATGTTTGTTTAGTTTGTTTTTTTTGTTGTTTATTTCAAGTAGTGGAAAAACAAACAAACAAAAAAACACAACTCTTTATGTACGAGGAACCCATAGCAAAACACAAGCTAATAAATAAAGGGAGTCAATACAGTGCAACAGTTTCCATTTACATATTAATAACACATAAATTATCTGTCTAACTCGAAAAGGTAAGGAGTGGGAGTGCGAGAGTGGGAAGAAGAAAAATTTATATCATCCCACTCCCTCTTCTCATTTACAACACAACACATAGATTAAGCTTCCTTAATAATAAATTAATTCTAAATGTATATCTATAATACAAATAACACAATAACAATAGATTAGGAAAACTTATGTTTATTAAACTCAGTAACTATATCCAATTGAAAGTCAGCATCCCTTAATACAATATAAATTAACAAGTACCACTAATAATAGTAATGGATCTGACACAGACCAACAATGATAATAGAACTGACACAGACCAACAATGATAATAGAACTGATAAAAACCAACAATGGTAAGAGGAACCCAGGATGGAATGACCCACAAATGAACAAAAGACCCTCCATTCCTGTATTGTAACCAAACCACACCTTTGTAACTTTATTAAAAATGGTGATGTGCAAATGTTTACATATAGGATGTTCACAGTGAAAATATCATTAGTTCTATTATGTATAATATGAATCATTAAGGAACAGGCTTGTAGTACTATGAAGTCAGAGAGGCAACATATGTCCCTATGTGACTCATGCGGTTCACTTATTTATAATTTTTGTTTGTTTTTTGAGTAATTGTACCTGTTCGGTGTACTTTCTGCTCTTTGTGTGTCTTTTTTGTTTTGTTATTATTATTATTATTATTAAGAGAATGATCTCTGCTTGAGTAAACTTTAGTACGGTTTAGTATAGTCTGTGTGTACTTCCAAGTCTG
>JAPTHA010007470.1:0-10229 GCA_029814585.1 Gymnapogon annona | reverse complement strand
GGTATATCATCAGGACCAAGTGCCTTCCCATTCTTCATCCTCTTCAGTGACCTCCTCACTTCATCTTTACTAATATTTGTTACTTCCTGGTCCACAAGATTCACCTCTTCTACTCTTCGTTCCCTCTCATTTTCCTTACTCATCAACTCTTCAAAGTACTCTTTCCATCTTTCCATCACAAAACTGACACCCGTCAATACAGTTCCGTCCCTATCCTTAATGACCCTAACCTGCTGCATGTGCTTCCCATCTCTGTCTCTCTGCCCTGCCAATCTTTCTCTGCCTCCTTACTGTCCAACCTGGCATACAAGTAACCGTAAGCCACTTGTTTGGCCTTTGCCAACTCTACTTTGACATTACGTTGCATCTCCCCGTACTCCTGTCTACTCTCTGTAGTCCTCCCAGTATCCCACTTCTTCTTGATTATCCTCTTTCCCTGTATATACTCCTGCACCTCCTCTTTCCACCACCAAGTCTCCTTATCTACTTTCCTTCCAGATGACACCCTGAGTACTCACCTACCCGTCTCCCTGATCATATTAGCTGTAGATGTCCAGTCATCTGGAAGCACCTCCTGACCACCCAGTGCCTGTCTGAACTCCTTTCTAAAAGTCCTGCAACACACTTCCTTTTTTATCTTCCACCATTGTGTCCTCAATTCTGCCTTTGACCTCTTCAACTTTCTCACCACTGAAGTCTTCCTATACACCATATGCTGGCTACACTCTCACCGCCCAAGACTTTACAGTAACTGAACTCCTTCAGATTACACCGTCTACAAATGATGTAGTCTACCTGTGTGCTCCTCCCTCCACTCTTATAGGTATGTATAGCTATGTACCTGCCTCTTCTGGAAAAAAGAATTAACTACAATCATTTCCATCCTTTTTGCAAAGTCAACCACCATCTATCCTTTTGCATTCCTCTCCTAGATACCAAACCTGCCCATCACCTCCTCATCACCTCTGTTTCCTACACCACCATGTCCATTTAAGTCCACACCAATCACAAATCTCTCACTTCTAGGGATATTCTGTATTATTTCATCGAGGTCCAACCAGAATTTCTCCTTCTCCTCTAACTCACATCTTACCTGTGGAGCATACCCACTAACCATATTGAACATCACCCCTTCAATGTCAAGCTTCAGACTCATCACTCTGACACTCTTTTAACCTCCAGGACATTCCTAACAACCTCCTCCTTCAAGATAATACCGCCTCCATTTCTCTTTGCATCTACCCCATGATAGAACAGCTTGAACCCTGCTCCTAAACATCTAGCTTTGCTACCTTTCCACCTGGTCTCCTGGACACACATCATCATGCCCAACTCCCTACCTTTTCCTGTCATAGTTTCAGATTTCAGAGTCCCTACTCTCAGACCTAGACTCTTAGGTCTCCTCTTCTCTCTCTTCCTACCAACACACCTTCCTCCTCTCCCTCAATGATGATGATTTCTTTCAGCTTTTTCCCCTTCCAGGGTTGCCTCAGCGAATCCAATTCCCTTATTTGATTTTGGCAGAGTTTTTATGTCGGATTCCCTTCCTGACCCAACCCACTGGATGAAAACAATCAGCTTTTACTACCATTACGAGTGTTTTTTATTTGGTCTTGTCAATATTTTGACAACTAAAGAGCATCAGAAAGATCATGCAAAAAGAGATATTGTCCATGTTTTTGTCAAGGACCCAAGAGCCAAATGTGTCCCAAGGTCTACATGTTGTCCACCCCTGCCCTAAGGTAATATTCTGAATGCACTATGTACACCTTCATGAATCCACATAGATGGAATAGAGTTTTTATATGTCACCCACCAAATTTGCAATTCTCCTGCATCCACCCTGAAATCCACACCTTTGTTTAAGCATAAATATTATCACAGCAAGGCAATAAAGATATTGACATCTACTGGTTCCTTTCCATGTTATTATGCACTACCTTGTCGTCTAATCTTCGGTTCTATTTTGAACAGTCCAAATCCTGCTATTTATCTGCTCAAGTCTTGTCATTTATGTTTTGTCATGCTTTCAAAATGTAGGCATGACAAGTACAAACCTTCAGTTCACAGTCTTGGTTTACTGCCAGGTTTCCAGGCTTGAGGTCCTACAGGGAGAGAGAGACAACCAGCTGAGTGATAAAGACCTTTTACACATCGTGAGTAACAGAAAATGATGTTTATGCAGTGCAAAAAAGAGGTTATGGGAGGAGCATCACTGCTTGGTAGCCCACCTGTAACAGGGACAGATTAATGAGCTCTAGTGGCCAGAATTGAAGAGGAACATAGAACATTTATTAACTGAAAACATACAACATTAAACAACAGAATCACCGCAAACATGAAACAGAACAGAAACAGCTGATCCTCCAGTCCGCCACATTAGCCAGTTGCTAATGCCCATCCAACCAGCTATGTTCTCACCCAGCTGTGCAGGAGTCAAAAGGAGGGCAATCGGCGGTATCAATGAGCACTGGGACCTACTTTTAAATGTTTCCCTACCACTTTAATTGCATTAAATGCATTTATCAACAAGTGAATTCAGTGTCCTAGTTTATATGGTTGGAATCACAAGCTGCTGGCTGAAATGGTCTCCCGGACAGAACTGACATCAATGGGACCAGTGTCTGGTTCATACAGTGGGGGAATGTGCTGCTCTGACAATGGGATGGTATGCCAATGTGTAAGTCGTTATCTGATGTACACATTCCTCTGAGCGATGATCTTTTTGAAATTATGAACAGTTTCCCCAACATTACCTCTAAGTGTTCCCAATGGCTCAAAAGAAATGTGCGTATGCCAACCATGAAGTTGGCATGGGGCACGGTGTAACAATTTTAGTTGAGGTTCCACATTCAGCCCTATTCAATCTCAAGTGGGTCTGAGAAGTAAAATACTAACATGATAAACTACAAATAATGACATCCTCAAAATTCCTCTCTTTGATTAGTGGGGAAAAAAGTAAAATTACATGAAAAAATTTACAAACTATCCTATAATAATTTGAATATCCTGAACTATGATGAACAATATGATCTCACACGATGCCATACATCTGCCTGACTGGTGTACTTCACTTTTCACCCAATGTGGTGATGTGATTTTTTAACTCCATGGCTGACTTCTGAGCAAAGAGCATAATTATTTTGTCGTCTGTCTATCTTGGCCGCTTGTCTGTCAATTCAATTACATAATTATCTGAAGAATGTGTTGAGATATCTGCACCAGTTTATATTGTGAATGCACCCCTGCCTGAAGTAGAGGCCTACTGAAAGTAGTTGACCATGTCCTACTTTTTAAAGGTCAAATGGTGATATATATTTTCAATGATACGATTGTTACATTTAGCATAGGAGTATTTAAAGTGCGCAGCAGGATACGTTTTCCTCAAGCAAAGCGCTTGCCTTAGAAGCCCATTTTTACTATGCCTTCCTGCAAAGATTACATACCATATATGATGATAATATTGCTGAAAACTATGCTATTATTTAGCAAAAGTATCACCCAGCCAATATCAGATTATTGGGTGTGATGCCAATACCGATATTGTGTGCTTAAAAAAAAACATCTTCTGATATGTTGGATGGTATCCGATATAATGGCCACTGCATGAAATGAGAACAGTGATAAACACAGGATATATTGTATATGTACACAAATTTTTGCATTACCAAAAATATGATTCAAGAGTAAGAATAGCAACACTACTAAATTAAAATAATTAGCAATGAATTTTATAATAGAGTTGACCATTAGCATATGTTCACTAATTTTCCAGAGGAACCTTCCAGAGGGATAAATAAAGTTCTATTTATCTATCAACACTCATTTTAGTTCATGTTCCACATTCAGCCCAATTCAATTTCAAATGGGTTGGACCAGTAAAATACTAATATAATAACCTAAACTAATCACAACCCCAAATTTTTATTGTTGTTTCAGAAGGGGAAAAAGTACAATTACATGAAAACAATCCTTTACAATATATGTGAATAACCTGAACAAATATGAACAACATGAAATGTATGTGCAATTTTACAAATATTCTATGTTACCTGTGTTGTGTGATTGTGTAAATTATAATGCATGTGTAAATGAGAAACTGATGAATAATATAGTTAAAACTACACTTATTTTGCATGGTTATTCATGTCATTCACATTTTTTGAAGAACAGTTCCTAAATGAAAATATGTTCATTACATACACATTACATAACAATAGCAATGTCATTTAAAATGTAGTCATTCTACAAAGACTGGAGTTAACATCATTAATTATTAGGTTATTATTTTACTGGTCCAGTCTATCTGAGATCATATTGGGAAGATGTGGCCCCTGAAATAAAATAAGTTTGACACCTTTCCTCTTGTGTGTCTGTAGCACATTTTAAGTTTCATTGTGGCTGTGGAGCTGCAAGGTGTGGTCTAACGTCTCTAGACATGCCACCAGACAGAGTAGAATGAAGTCATACTACCTGTTGGTGCAGGTTTTGATCTGGCTTGAAAACACCAACATTATTAAATCAACATTCTATGAAGTCTCTGAACAAAGAAGTACAGAAGTACAGAGAAGTGCACATCTGCAACCGAAGTGAGAGTCAAAACAATACTAAAGACCAGCATATACTGTATATACAAGTTATGCCAAGATCACAAACTTGGCACGCATTTTAGCATATTTATATTTATCTAGTATCTAATGTGTGAGTCCTGCATCCTTGTACTTACCCTGTGGATAATCCCAGCCTTGTGAATGTACTGCAGAAAGACAGACACAAAGTGAGTGAACAAACATTCATCCTGCAATTCTATGACACATGGCATCTACGTGGGGTATTTTTTTTTAACATCTTTATTAAATTACACTCTTACAACAACAGTGTTACGAAATAGACATGAAAATACAAGAAATTACATGTCTGCAATATGCAAAGTAAGGTTTTAGTTTTTACTATACAGTATATGACAAATTTACTTGACAAGCCATGGCTTGTCTTGAAAAACAAGTGGAAATTCGCAGTATGAGCAAATGTCATATTAGCTGCTGAGCACACACATACACCCCCCCCCCCCAAAAAAAGAGTACCCCCTGCTGGAGACAAAATATGATTGCTAACTCATGCGAGAGAAAACGTCATCGTTATTTTCCTTCCAAACAATAATCCTTCTTCACCGCCTTCCTCGCACACAGATTGTATCATTTTAAGGTAAAAAGTTAATAAAACCAGTTAATGTCTTTTGCATTCTCTATATTAAGCTTTTCTAATTGTTATTTTCCTTCTTAATCAATATTTTTTGTTGAAACCATTATAAAGCATTTTTAGGTGGTTTTTGGGAGCTCTAATGCAATATTTGTGTTTTGACTATTTGCAAGAGGGAAAATTCATTTATTAAACAAGTACATTACAAGGGAAGTTCAGACATGGAACAAATTAAACACATACTAAAAGGCTGTACTGCAGTTATTATTGATTAATATTGTTGGGCCACAAGGGGGCAAAAGCCAGTGTCTTCTTGTGTCTTATTGTGCCGGTCCCAAGTCCAAATAAATACAGAGGGTTGGGTCGGGAAGGGCATCTAACTAAAAACTTTTGCCGAAACCGAATATGCAAATAACATTTAAGATTTCGATACCAGATTGGTCGAGGCCCGGGTTAGCAACGACTGCCATCAGTGCTGTTGACCTACAGGGTGCCATTAGAAATTGGACTAAGCTAAAAAAGGAAGAGTGTTGTAAGCCTTTTAGGAAGGAGTTGAGACAGGCACTAGGTGGTCAGGAGGCGCTTCCAGATGACTGGACAACTACAGCTGACAGTTTTGCAAAAGGAAGATGGAAAGAGTACTTTGAAGAGTTAATGAGAAAATTGAGAGGGAACGAAGAGTAGAAGAGGTGAATGTTGTGGACCAGGACGTAACAAAGATTAGTAAGGATGAAGTGAGGAAGGCACTGAAGAGGATTCAATTCAATTCACTTTAATTTCTAGAGCCCTATATCACAACAGGATATCTGAAAGGGCTTCACAGAGTTTTTTTTTGTTTTTTACATATGAATAAACAACAGTCCAATGAATTAACAACAGTCAAAAAATGGATTAATGTCCTGGGCATCCCCCATGCTTAGACCCTCCTTCTCGGCAAGGAAAAACTCAAAAAACCCAGCGGGAAAAGAGAAACCTCGGGGAGAACCACAGTGAAGGAGAGATCCACTCCCATGGACGGACAGGCTATAGATGCATTAAGACTACTATATATACACACAGGCTATAGATGCATTAAGACTACTATATATACACACAGGCTATAGATGCATTAAGACTAGTATACTGTATATACATACAGGCTATAGAGACTAGTGAACTAGTCCCAGCGTTTTCAACCAGTGTGCCACGGCACACTAGACCGTCAGGTGCGAGACAGCAAATTATCCAACTTCACTTCTATGTCGGCAGGAAGTGGTCTGCCAGTCACAAAAAAATCACAACATTTTTACAGATTTTAGAACTCAGTGACACATAAGGCACCAGGTGAAAAGGCACACCGTCGATTATTGAAAATGACAGGATTTTAAGTGAACCGTCTGGATAGCTCAGTCGATAAGGCACCGGGCTGGTGCACAGGGGACCCAGGTTCAATTCCCGGGATGAGCGTCCAGTGGGTTGTGTGAAGAAGGGCATCTGACGTATTATATTTTATTATATAGAATAATTTTATAATAATAAAAGATAAGAAAATTGTTTTTGGTGTTTAATTGATTCCTATTCAAGACACTTTGATAAGAATAACTATATTGTTAATATAGATGGCTATAGAGCATAATTTTTTAACAATTTTGGTTGGTGATGTGCTTCATGATTTTTTTCAATAAAAAAATGTACGGTGGCTCAAAAAGGGTTGAAAAACACTGGACTAGTCCATTTACAGGTCCAGTCTGTAACGATGGAATCGGGCTGGGTTTGAGGAATGAAGAATGGGAAAACTTGGTCCTGATTTATACCTGTAGAGGTATTGAAGTGTCTAGGAGATGTAGCAGTTGAGTTTTTGACTGGGTTGTTCAACAGGATCTTAGATGGGGAGAGGATATCTGAGGAATGGAGGAGAAATGTGCTGGTGCCCATTTTTAAGAACAAGGGAGATGTGCAGAGTAGTGGTAACTACAGAGGAATAAAGCTGTTGTCATACAATGAAGTTATGCGAAAGTGTAGTCAAAGTGAGACTAAGGACAGAAGTTAGCATATGTGAACAGCAGTATGGTTTCATGCCAAGAAAGAGTACTACAGATGCAGTATTTGCTTTGAGGATGTTGATAGAGAAGTACAGAGAAGGTCAGAAGGAGCTGCATTGTGTTTTTATAGATCTGGAGAAACCTTATGACAGCGTGCCCAGAGAGGAACTATGGTATTGTATTAGTTAGACTTAGACTTCCTTTATTGTCATTACACAGACACACACAGCAGCAGTGCAGGACATGTATGATGAGTGTAGGCCAGTGATCAGGTGTGCTGTAGGTGTGACAGAGAAGTTCAAGGTAGAAATGGGACTGTAGTGAAACCTCTTTCCCTATGTCCGTAAACCTCCTCTTTGGTCTTCATCTAGACCAGGGGTGTCAAACTCATTTCACTCAGGGGCCACATTCAGGTACACTTGATCTGAAGAGGGCCCAACCAATAAAATAATATCATAATGATGTATAAATAATGTCAACTCCAAACTTTCCTCTATGTTTTTAGAGTGAAACAAGTCAAATTATATGATGAAAATGTTTACATCTAAAAACTGTCCTTTAAATCAACATGAATAAACATGAACAAACTGAAAAGATAAGTGTATTTTTAACAATATTATACTTCAGTTTAATATTTACACATGTACAGTGCGTTATAATTGACATAGTATTTAATAACAGGCAGAATATTTTTAATTTACACTGACTTATATTAAGTAATTACACGTTCATAATTGTTCAGGTTATTAAATTTTTTTTGTTAAATACTACTTTGTTTTACTGTAAATATATGATCAAATTTGGATTTGTGAGTATTTTTAGGTTATTATGTTGTATGTAGTGCTAGTGTTTTATTGGTCTGACCAATAAAACCTAGTCTTCCTAGTCTAACACATGCTAATGAGGCCAATCACAGACACAGTGAGACAGAGACTAGGGATAACGACACCGAAACCAGACAGACAGGCCAATCACAGACACTATGAGACAGAGAGTAGGGTCAACGACACCGAAACTAGACAGACAGCCCCGCCCTCAGGACAACAATAGGCCATAACAAAGACGACTTAGATCTGACACTAAACTTAGGATCAAAGACTAAGAATAATACTTTGAGGCTTATCCCAGTTCTAAAACCATAGTAGGTTGTAGGGATATTGGTTATTTTGTGGGCGGGACCAACCATCCTGTCCCACTTCTCAGTCCTTAAAATAGGGTGTTCTCAGCAATTTAGCTCAGTACACATCCAGAAGTCTTCACCAAGACTTCAGAGATGTCCTCCTACTGGTGAAGCTTCAGCGATAGAAGCGAAACATCCTACCTTTTTCTACAAGTACAGATGACGACAGAAGAAACCCTTACTACAGTGGATTTTTCCTGTACAACTGAGAGCCTTCACAAGCAATATCTTCAGTGCCATTTCAGCATTGCACAGATTCTTCTGAAGGGCCAGACTGGACCCTTTGGTGGGCCGGATTTGGCCCCCAGGCCACTTGTTTGACACCTGTGGTCTAGACCTCTTGACTCAGCATCCTTCTACCAATTTATTCAACTACCTTCATATCCTCATATGGAGGTAGTTGGTGTGAGAGTAGAGGATACAGAAGACAGGGTTAGATGGAGGCAAGTGATTCACTGTGGTGACTACTGAAGGGAAAAGCTGAAAGAAGAAGAAGAAGATGGTTCTGTCACAGAGAATGTTTTAAAAGACCAATTGCCCCTCAGCTCACCCTGAGTCCGCAGAGCATCTGGTACACTAGAAACTGGACCTTGTCTTCTGAGAGATGGCCACGCACTTTGGAGAGGTCAGTATACATGTAAGGCATCACCAGGTAGCTGTGAAAAAAGGAGAGTGGCAGAGTGAGCCAATCAAATGGGGGAACATAACAGAGATGTCAGACAAGAATATTTGGTAGACATCACTGCTTGTTGATTACATCCTATTTATGCCCTAACCTGGGGCTTTTCAAACCTTCATTAGTTAGTAGAGAAATCAGTGCGTATGTTTGGCTCCACAGGATTATCACACTGATTGGATAATGCAGAAATAGTAATTACAGTAATGCAGTGAGGGTATGTATACTAATTTTATAGAGCATATCGAAATAATCAATATTGTCAATATTCCAATTTTCTGAATTAACTCTAATCAGAATGTAACTTTTTATCACTTCATCCCGTGATCACTGCAATCCACAGATCATTTGTCACTGTATAACTGGTCTCGCACCAACTCATCATTTTCAATGTCATATCTACTGCAAAATTACTGCTGAAGGAACTGCTAGATGTCACATAACATTTAATTGGTATAGCCCGTAGCTTACAATACATTATAAATCTCTTTGGATCTTTTCTTTTTTTTTAACCAGGATGATTTCTGAATTACTAGGATAGAAGCCATATATACTGTACATCTGTTCTGAAAGGGAATGTGGTTATACGTCAACATTAGAAAATTCCTCTTCATGTGTCCTGGGTTGACCACCAGGTCCACCGGATGTACTGTATATGCCCAAAACACCTCTTCAGGTAGACATCCAGAGGCATCCTCACAAGATGCCTGAAACACCTCAACTGGATCCTATCAACATAGGGCCAGATGTCTGAGCTCCTCACCCTATCTCCAAAGTTGAGCCTGGCCACCCTGTGCAGGAAACTCATTTTAGTCACTTGTATCTATGATTTCATTCTTTTGGTCATTACCCAGAGCTCATGACCATAGGTGAAGGATGAAATGTAGATCAACCAGCTTATCTCCCTCTTCACTACAATGGACCAGTTTAGCCCCAGCCCAATCTACCTATCAATTTCCTGCTCTGTCTGCTGTCTATCAAGATCCTGAGACACTTAAACGCCTCCATTTGGAGCAGGTCTTCCCTCGGACACAGAGGTAGCGCTCTACCCTTTTCCAGCTGAGGACCATGGCCTCAGACTTAGAGACTTAGACTTCCTTTATTGTCATTACACAGACACACACAATGAATCTGGTAACGAAATGTCATAGAA
>JAPTHA010007377.1:0-10234 GCA_029814585.1 Gymnapogon annona | reverse complement strand
TCTGCTAGCTGCTCTGCGCAGGCCTTCAGGACTCTGGGTGACACCCGGTCGGGTCCCGCAGCCTTACGGTGGTTCACATGTTTCAGAGCTTTGAGCACCTGAGTGTGTGTGACCTGCAGAGCAGCCTCCTCTGAATCCCACGGGGCCTTTACAGGAATGTCTTTGTTGTGCTGGTCAAATTTGGCGTAGAACTGGTTGAGGTTGTCTGGCTGGAAGACGTTTTGAGCTGCAGACCTGTGTGCCTCTGACCTGTGGTTGGTCATTGACCTGATCCCCTGCCACATGACTCTGATGTTATTTTCCCTGTAGCAGCTCTCAAGCCTCTGGGTGTAAGACCTTTTGGCGTCCCTGATGGATTTCTGGAGCTCATATCGGGTGTGTTTATACGCTGTGGAGTCTCCAGACTTGAAAGCTGCACACCGTGCCCTGATTTTGCTGCGCACATCCGCATTAAACCAGGGTTTCTGGTTGGGGAAAACACGAATTGTCCGGGGGGGAATGCAGATGGAGGTGCACCAGTCAATATAGCAGCTTACAGTGTCTGCGTATGCGTGAATGTTGTCCGCGGCTGCCTTAAAAATGTTCATGTCTGTGGCCTCCAAGCAGCCCTGCAGTGCTCCCAGTGCTTCGTCAGTCCATGTGTTCACAGTCTTGACTGTGACTGGGTTTGCTTTGAGCCTTTTGGTGTAAGCGGGCTGCAGCAGGATGGCAAGGAGGTCGCTTTTTCCAAAGTGTGGCTTGGATACAGCAGTATATGAGTTTTTGATGTTGCTGTAGCATTTGTCCAGTGTGTTGTTTCCCCGAGTGGGAAAATGCACAAATTGGTGTAGTTTTGGCATGCTTCTACAGAAATCACAGTGATCATGATCACTAACCATGTATGCAATCCTGAAGAACTGGTTTCATTTTACAACACAACTCCTCACAGCATCCTTGACTCCCTCGCTCCACTAAAAACCAGATGTGTCTCTTTTTCTACCTCTGCTCCCTGGTTTACACCTGAACTACGGAGTATGAAAGCTGAAGGTCGGCAGCTGGAGTGGCTCTGCAGAAAAACTGGTCTGACTGTTCATAAAGAAATGTATGCAAACCACATTCAGTATTACAAAGAATGCATTGCCAAATCCAATTATTATCCATTATTATCCATTATTCCATCCTTATGATGGTGCTGCAGCAGATAGTTACAACCTTTTTTACATTGTTGTTGGAACTCATTAGGGCTGTCGTCCGTATGTTATTACTGTCCACTGTCAGTTATTGTGAACCTTGTGATGCTGTGAGTTTGTGTTTCCATATGCTGAAAATCAGTGATTTTCAGGGGAGGCAAGTGACGCATGGCCTCACCTGTCATCACGAAAAGAAAGAACAAATAAATGGTTATATTTAACCAGTGATTTGTGCCATACATTTATTTTAAATTTAACTTGGCCCATCTTAGACTAATGTTGAATCAAAATTGCTGAATTTTTGCATTTACAAATCAAAAACTGCGAAGAAACACGCAGTGAGGCCGCAGCATTCAGTACACTGGTGACTGTCCTGGCACTGTGCAGTGAGACTCTCTGTAACGTTGCCATTAAAATGTTCAAAACGTACACATCTGCTATATGAACTAAATTTCCATAGTTTCGCTGACTGTTTTTTTTTTTTAACAACTGTATATGTGTAACATGCTCCTCGTGCTGAGCAGCGAGACTAAAACGGCTGTGAAACTGTGTGAAGCATGCAGTTCTCCTGCCTCATTGGTAGGGGGTGCTGGTGACAGTAAGTTAGAGTTAGCGGGTCAAGTGCAAACATCCTGTTGAGTTTTCACTCCAAGTCTGAACGAGGTTTTATTTTGAAAAACTACTAGATCCTCTCTGCCGCATCTCTCAGTTACTCAGTCTTGATGCGTGTCCAGATTCTGCTTCGGTCGTATATGTATCATTTTATTTCCTTTTATTTATCAGCCTCAACTTAAAGGCCGATCCGTGAAAATATTGTCACACATTATTATTTAATTTTACATTTTTTTTCATTAGAACCACATTATCCCAAACAATCATGTAATCACTACCACGACTCACCCCCCCACCCACACTAACAGGGCCAGAGGCGACAGCCAAAACAACACAAGCAAAACAAGACCAAACAGCATGAGAGAAGACAAAACAGGATGAGGCAAGACAAATCAAGGTATTGCAGGTCCAGACAAGCCAAAACAAAACCAGACACAACAGTACCATACCTTAACTATACAAACGATATATACAAACGATACTACGCAGAGAGACACATGTTAACCTCACACCTCCTCCGTCCCACAAGTTCAGCTCCGGTATGTGGAACTGAGTCCATGTGGTGTATATCAGGTATAGAGCTGAGTCCATGTGGTGTGTATCAGGTATATTGAGCTGAGCCCATGTGGTGTACTGGTACATTTTACATGTAATTTAAGAATGATTGCCAGATTCAAGATTTCTCAAGATGGCGCTGGTGAGGTCAGCAACTTTCATACCTGCTCCGACACTTTTTGTGTATATAGTAGTTTTTCTCTTTGTTTTTAACTTATTAAGCTCGCCTGCACTGTGTCATATCACTTATAACAGACACACGCTCATAAACATTGGATTACAGTACTCAAATTGTAATTTAACACTGTTTCCTGATGACCCGGCTTGGACTCAAGACATTCTACGCCAGAGGGCCGACACAAACAAAGGATGACGCGAGGGCCCCAGATCATGGAGAAGACCCCGGTGGAAAACATCTGGCGTAAGAGAAACGGTGAGGCGCAAAGCACACTGCCTAGTATCTTACTTGCTAATGTCCAGTCACTGGAGAACAAGCTGGACGAACTGAGAGCCAGGATCAAGTACCAGAGGGACTTACAAGACTGCAACATCATCTGCCTCATGGAAACATGGCTGACTCCTCTCGTACAGGACCACGCCGTACAACCAGCGGAGTTCTTTACAGTTCATCGTATGGACAGAACGAGTGAGTCTGGAAATCGAGAGGAGGTGGTTTGTGCTTGATGATTAATTCCAACTGGTGCGACCCCAAGAACGTAGTCACACTTAAGCAGTCCTGCTCGCCTAATCTGGAGCTCCTGACATTTAAATGCCGGTAATCACCAACGCCGTCTACATTCCACCACAGGCGGACACGAATGCTGTGCTATCTGAGCTACATGAGGCTATTTGAGGCTGTTTGTTGATTATAGCTCAGCATTTAATACCATAGTCCCCTCCAGACTGGTCTCTAAGCTGTATAACCTGGGCCTAGACTCGTCCCTGTGCAGGTGGGTCTACAGCTTCAGACTGGAAGTGGTTCGGCTGGGTCACCACTTCTCGTACCCCCTCACCCTCAACGCAGGATCCCCCCAGGGCTGTGTGCTCAGCCCCCTGCTGTATTCACTATACAACCATGACTGTGAGGCTACTTCAGACTGCAATGAATGCAATCATAAAGTTTGCTGATGACACAGCTGTTGTGGGACTGATTTCCCACAACGATGAGACAGTTTACAGGAGGGAGGTCTCCCACCTGGAGGACTGGTGCCGGGAGAACCATCTCCTGTTGAATGTCAACAAAACAAAAGAGCTGATAGTGGACTTCAGCGGGAAACAGCAGAGGTGCTTCTATCCACTGCTCATCGGTGGCTCTGAGGTGGAAAGAGTGGACGCTTTCAAGTACTTGGGAGTGACCATCTCACAGGACCTGTCTTGGACTCAACACATCAACACCACTGTGAAGAAGGCCAGACAGCGTCTACACCTCCTCAGATGACTGAGAGACTTTAAGCTCCCTCTCAAGGTGCTCAGGAACTTTTAAACCTGCAACATTGAGAGCATCTTGTGTGGGAGCATCACCACCTGAGTGGGAAACTGCACCAGGCAGGACCTCTTGGCCATTAAAAGGGTGGTCCAATCAGCTGAACGGACCATCAGAACCACCCTTCCCGACCTGCAGGACACTTACGTGGAACGTTGCAGGTTAAGGGCTAAGAGGATCCTCAAACAGCCCAGCCACCCAGACACTCTCTCTTCTCGCCACTGCCATCAGGCCGGCGTTGCCGCTGCCTGAGGACTAATACTGAGAGGCTGAAAAAGAGTTTCTTCCCTCAGGCCGTCCGCCTGCTCAACTCCGAGCACTAAAAACACTCAGATTTTGCACAAATGACTCTTTTTTTGCACAAAAGACTCATATTTTACACAAATGTAAATTAATAAAAAAAAAACTACTTAAGGAACGCAGGTACAAAAAAAACATTTCACTGTACTTTGTACAATGTATAGCTGTACATGTGACAAATAAAGCTCATCTTTCTATCTATCTATCTTATATTGTCACACATTAAACCGTTAGGTGGCATAAAAAAAAGTTTTGGTTCACAGACCATTGGAATGTTTTTTAATGAAATTTGTTGTTTTTGTGTGAGATGTAAAACGTAACCCGTTAACTGCTGCCAATCAAATAGAGAATAAACTACTCCGTAGATTAACATGTTCAGATTCAGGTTACTTTATTCATACTTGTGGGTAGATTTGCTCTGCAGTTCGGTGAATGTGTCCGTCCTTTCCACACTTAAACACATGAAACACAACCAATGCCACCTGACTATACATGACTAAAATACAAAATTAAAATACCCTTGGTTTCACCAATCAAGATATAAAAGAATGATAAAAAGGTAGCACGATTGTAAAAAAATAAATAAATAAAAATACATACCCCAGAAGTAAAACCAAGGCTAAAAACAGTACATCCTGCTAAAACTTAGTGAGTGCTGTGCCAGCAGCAGGAACATAACTGTTTCTGTGTCGTGCTTTTACTGTTGGGACTTTAAACCTCCGTCCAGAGGGAAGGAGCTGAAATTGGCAATGCAGCGGGTGGGAGACATCATTTAATATGGAGGTAGTGATCTACCTGCCAAGTGTACGGGGCTGCTGAACTCAGCTGTGTCTCCCCTAACAAACTACTGGACCATTTAACAATGTGGTTTAAAGACTTTCTTTGCTTTAAGGTCTCCTGACCAAACCATGACACTAAACAGAACAATAAAATTGACTCAATAAAAGCATGATAAAATATTGATATAATGGTTCGGTCAATGTGGAAGTGCGTGAGCGTCCTTAGACAATGTAAGCTCTGTCTGTTTGTAAGCTGACTGTGATGAAGTCAGTGCCTCACCAGCCAACAACTTCACCGCACGTCACTGCTGAAAATTGTGGTAAAATCCCCTAAGATTGAGTAGTGTTTTATTTTGAAAACTCCACCCGGAAGACGCCGGTGCGGCGAGAGGAGCCTTCGTAGCAAAGCTGAGGCTGTGGCTCCTGGCTGTTGGAGGAGCAGGACGACACTCCGGACAACTCCACACGGACACACGAGACCATTACAACACATATAATATATAAATATATTTATTAGATATTCCGCTGTCTTAAAAGGTTCTCGGGTTTAATAACGCTTTATCTGCGGGCGACCAGTTAATTTGTCGGAATTAAACCGTTTGAGGAATGGCAGCAGACCGATGATTGAAAGGTAAGACCAACACTTTACACTTCACATGGAACTTCTACATATAATAATTTATTTTGTCTTAGTAGTACAAACAAGAAATATTCCCTTTTATTAATTTACAGTGCACTTTGTATTCCTTACTTTTTGGGTTAAAACATAACAAACACACCCCTTAAGATGAATCATCATGTAGTGGAAGGTTAATAATAAATATTAACCCCTCACTTAATATATAGTAACATATATTTAATGTAACATTAAATATATGTTAATTAAAACATATATTCTGTAAATTTGTTGCGAAACAGTCCAGCTACATAGTTGTGGGACTTGCTTGGAGCCATGTAAAAACACCTTAATTAGTCTTAATTGTTATGTACTTAAAACACTGTACAAGAATACCAAACCGAATTTGAAAAACATAATAAATTAGGAATGTATATATAGAAATATATAGTGAATATTGGGTTTGGGGTAAGGGAAAAAGTCAATAAATGCACGTGATGGCTTACTTCCTGTTACCTTAACATATTTATCATGTCAGCCTATATAATCACTATCCAAAAAACATTTTTAATTTCAAGGTCCATATTCTCAATAATGACAAGCAATGTGAATTGCAGGAATTACATGAACCTCCCTTCTGTGACTGCGGTTCAGCCAGCCAGGAGTCGTCAAGTCAGCCGCTTGTGAATTACATGCGCGCGATTTGTCTCACGATTACGGTAGATGAGCCGCAACAGAAACACAATGAAATGACTAAATGAGTTTTAATTATACTTCGTCCTTGGTACGGGATCAGATTTTTTCGGGTGATAGAGCCGTTTCGGGTTTCGTCGTGATTCTTCTCAAACTGAACGTTTCTTACAAACTATGCTGCATTTTACAGAACACGTAAACACCCATAAACGCAATGTAATGATACTTCCTGTTATGTCAAAATAAAATAACTTCCCGAAAATTTTTAAAAGGCGTTTTCTCTAATTTTTTCCGATAAATACCTCCTGAAACTGGCTTGTATGATTTTTAGTACTTCGTATACTACCAGTACACCAAATATTAAGTACTTTTACTGTCTACTTTTTGAGTAATTGTACCACAAAATACCCTTCAGGCTACAAAACTTTGCTTTTTTTGGTCCAAAACTGCAAGATACAAAATTCTAAAATTATTTAAAAAAGATTTCCCAATAAGTAGTTTGTGAAAATGGCTTGTATTGTATTAGTGCTTCGTATACTACCAGCACACAAACTATTAAGTACTTTTACTGTCTACTTTTTGAGTAATTGTACTGCAAAATCCCCTCCAGGTTACAAAGCTGTTTTTTTTCTCCAAAACTTTGCAAGATAAGAAATTCAAAGATTAATGAAAAAAAAAAGATTTCCCAATAAGTAGTTTGTGAAAATGGCTCGGATGGTATTAGTACTTCGTGTACTTCAGGCCACAAAATATGAAGTACTTTTACTGTCAAAAAGGACTTTTTTTTTGGTCCAAGGTGTTGCTAAATAGAAAATTGAATGAAATTATTTTTTAATGTACTTTTTTCACAGTTTTTCCCAATAGGGCTTTCTAACTTTGATGTGGGATAATATTAATTTCCTTGACTTGTTTTTGAATTGATGATCCTATGTAAAATATGCTTATTTGGTTATACTTTGATATGATAGTGAACATACACATATACATGCATCTTTTAAATTTGAATTATTTATACCCAATACAAGTATAATATGACATAAAGCCAGGCAAAAGTGTACCTGTTTATGTAAAAAAAAATAAAAAAAATATCTACAAAAAAAATTACACATGTAACAATAACATAAGTAAAATCAAAAAAGTAGTGCGAGGCACAACAAACCCTGACCCCAACCCACTAAACATAGAAAACAAAACCATTATACAAAAAACAATGCTACTTGCCTCCCCCTTCGGTGGTCAGGGTCATTAACAACACGAAAGGATTTACACAAAGCAGTCACACACAATGTGTGCACTTCCAACTGCATGCCCTAGCTTTCCTCAGTTGGCGTGTGTCCATGCCAAGGCACTGTTCATGGTCACAGCTGTCACATTGTATCAGTTTAATGAAATAAGAGTTGATTTAATGTAAATGTTTTGATTACACATTTATTAAATATCAGTTTTTAAAAACAGTTTTACATTGAGTCAAGGAGCCAACTGATAAGAGCATTAGTTTCATGTTTTAATATCAGACACATGCATAATGTCAGGATCCAGTTTAGTCAAGCTGTCTTTTGTGTATTTCCTGTGTCTTATTTTGGTTGATTTCCTGTCTGGTCCTGTGTTCTCTCCTTGTGTGGTCTAGCTTCACTCCCAGGCTCCCATCCCACCTGTGTCTCCCCTGGAATTATCCCTAATGTGTCTCAGCTGTTTAATGTTGCATGTCCTCATTTTGGGAACATCCTCGTCTTGTCCTGCCTTGAAAACTTTATCTTTGAGTCAGTGTTGGTCTTGTATTGTATAGTCTAGTCTTGTTTCTTGACCCTGTCATTTTGTTGTAATTTTCCAAATTGAATTATCCTCTGTAGAGCGTTTTGAGTTTGTTAGTTGTTTATTTTTCCAACTTGTCATTTTTCCTCATTAGAGTGATTTTGTGTTTCTTTTTTATTGTTTTCCTGTTGTGGGTATTTTGATTTATTAAGATAAAGATATTTCCGTGTTTTTGAAACAGCGCTTTTTCAAAGCGGATTCGTTCAATACAACAAGTCTGGTTAATGTTAAGTCTTGTATGTTCTGAGCAAACGATAAAAATAAATCTATTTATTTTTAAATCTAGTTTGTCTGGGTCTCCTGTCCAAGAGTGTTCCTAACACATAATTTTCTACATCATTATTCCCTTAATTATTTTTTGGTAATTTTAATAGTTTTAAATTTATAGGTGTAATTTAACTTGTTTCTGTTTTCAACTATCATTGTCAGGAACCTTCAGATCTCCAAAAGTGTCAGTGTCAGGAAGTTTTATGAATACAACACATTTTATACGTGATATTTGTGATAGGAAATGCATAACAACAGTCATCCTTGTGCATATTATACCATCTGTTCATATTTGATCTATAATAAGATGAACTCAATTATGACTACACTGCTTGTACAAATAAACTGTCACCCAATTAATAGTTGGAGGCCCAGATCCTGGGGGCTTTGAGGCAGAGCACATAGCGCAGTGGTTCTGCATGTCAAACACTACAATGACAACATATACACATTTTAGTTAAATTCTGTGCAGCAGCATTTACATGTGTCTAAATGTATACACACGCACAAATATATATGTTTACTGCATAAAAACCTGCAGTCTCTTTGTTTTCTATCTTAATTTTTGAGCAATAATAAACATAGCTGTTAAAGTGAAACTACTGCCGTCGTCCTGGACAGGATGGTGCATCGTTGCTCCTTTCCATGTGATCGCTACTCACTTGTCCTTGTCGTACTTAGTACTTCTCATATCAAAGTACTCACTTTGTAAAACACATAATAGAATTGTCTCATTCAGTTGTAGCTCACCAAATGCGTGAAACTAACCTTGACAAGGAGACATGAGAAAAAGTACAGCACAGATTACATAGACTTAAAATAATTGCTTCGGGCCGGAGTTGACATGTTTACAGATGAACTAAATCTTGCAAGAAACTGATTTGTTACTTCATGATTTCTTTTTGTGAACTCCTGGTTTTAAAATATTAATTCTAGAATCATTTTGGGAATTCTTCATATCCAAGTGGTTGACTCTTTTTGCTGCATATTGTGAGTCTGCTTCCTCTGTATTTCCTGCTGGATCCACCAACTACACAGAGCTCACCACTGGTAGTATATACTGCAAAACAGATGGTTATTTCAGAAATAATATCAAGCATACATAAACATTTTTGAATGTTTTAACAATCACAAACCAGCAATTTACAATTCACTCCTTTTATATGCACAAATGAGATGATGCTTGGTAACTGCTGAAGTTGATCTGTAGCAAAAATAACAAAAGCACTGTAATCCAGCACTTACTCAAATAATGACATTGAGTAATTTTAGTGCGATTGAGGTGTGGTGACATTAAAGGTATGAAAACACACATTACCTTATCCAAGTTGTTGCTACAGAATAATATTTACACTGCTAAAGTAATTAATTACACAGCATTTCTAACCTTTTTATATTTAATTTTTTGTAGTAGTTTATACACATTAGCCGATTGGTAATAACACTGGGAAATTTAGTAAATTTCCAGTGATATACAGTATAACAATTTCATAACAGAGAACTTGTTGGTTATCAAAGTGATCAAATCGGCTCCAAAACAAGTGGTGATACTGTATACACTATCCTTAGGACTGCTGCAAATGTGTCGCGTAACTCAAGAAAATAGGGCTTTCTTGGACTGTAAGTTTTCTGTGATTTTATTCATTCTTTTCATTGTAATCAAATGAAGAGTTTGAAGAGATTTTTTATTAACATGTTATTTATTTTTTACTTTTTTTTTTACCTGCGCCGGTCTGCGCGGCAGCATGTTCGAGTAGCTCCGTGTTTGTTTTCTTTATTCTGTTTCTTTAATTCTGCTAATGTGCGTCTTGAATTTCCCCCATGGGGATGAATAAAGTATCTATCTATCTATCGGTCGGTCGGTCGGTCGGTCTACCTATCTATCTATCTATCTATCTATCTATCTATCTATCTATCTATCTATCTATCTATCTATCTATCTATCTAT
>JAPTHA010007323.1:0-10235 GCA_029814585.1 Gymnapogon annona | reverse complement strand
AATAAATAAATAAATAAATAATCGAATAACGTGTTACATTTTAGACTGATCAATGGTAAGAGTAACAGTATCTAGGTTGTTTACAGAATAAATCAGGTATTTTCTCTATACAGCTACTGTTTGGTTTCAGAGGGTTAACCTTCACAATATCTATATATGTTTCTAAGTAAAGGCCGGTTGGGTAATGGATCAAAAAAATCCATTATTTGATTAGATTAAATACCTTTATTAGTCCCCTACGGGGAAATTTCAGGTTACAGCAGGTTACATATACGGCAAGACACACACAGAGAGATGCTGGAAATATGATGAAAAATAAGAGTAAATCCTAATAACCCAAATATATAAATACAAATAAGAATAGAAAAGAACAGATTGAGTGCAACAGTAAAGATCAATAAAGAATATAGTAATATACAGTTCTATAGTTATACAGATATATAGTTATACCCTTATTGTTATATAGTAACATACAGAGACATCGCCAGTTATATAATAATAATAAATAATATACAGTTCTATAGTTAAACAGTTATATAGTTATACCCTTATTCTTATATAGTAATATACAGAGACAGTTATAGAGAGAGTTATATAGTAATATACTGTTGTGTAATAATTATAGTAATTAATAATTATAATAATAAATAATAATTAACGGTACTAGTGTTGGTTAACAGTACTGACACCAGCGGGTCCATGGAAAAAATAATAATGATAACAGCAATTATATAATAATCATAGTCATAGTCAGTTACTGTTGTCACTGTTAAAACACCTGACAGCTGCAGGAAAGAATGACCTGAGAATGGTCAACGCCACTAGTTCGTCCATGTTGTTGGATAGAGATCTTACATTTCCCATGACCATGGATCTGATCCGCGTTGGTTCAGATCCAACCAGACCACACTCGTGCCAGATCTGGTTTGCGTTCTGATCTGCCAGCCCAAGACATCGCCGTGGATGTCTGGCGGGTCTGTTCCGCGGGGTCTGGTGGATGTCACCAAAAAACCTGTGTCTGATGGTTGTCAGTTCCTTTTGGTTGTCTGTTGGTGCTTCCTGGACCATTTTCCTATCAGTGGGAAATGGTCCGACAATCAATCAAGCGGATCACTGACTAAAACCACACAACATTTGTAGAGATTTTGGAACTCAGTGCACACATAAGGCACACTGGGTTAAAACGTGCAGTGTAATTTCTGGAGAAAATGACAAGCTTTTAAGTGTGCACTATAGTGCGGAAAATATGGTAACACCAGATTTTGATGCACTAGCTAACAAAGGTGAAATACGGTAACACCAGATTTTGATGCACTGGCTAACAAAGGTGATCAACAACACTGTTCCCACTGAGTGTCAATGGAAGTATTAACACTGTCTTCTTGGGTAAATTCACTTTAAAAATGAAGGATATTATTAGTCATGTTTTTTTTTCTTGTTTAATTTTGAAAATCTGAAAAATAAATGTTGCCAAATAACCATAGAATTTTTTTCCAAATGTGTTTTTTTTAATAATGTTGGAAATTTTAAAAATGTTGGAATTTTTTGTTAAAATACATTTTGGAGAGAAACAATCCTGGAGCTGTAATAAGATGGTAGATGCTTGTTTGCAGAAATAAAACCAATAAGAGCTAAGTGTAATAGTTTTTTTTTTGTTTGTTTATAGTTGAGAAGTATGCACTGGGTGCTGGACCGGCCCGTCTGTCAATTTTTTAAAGTCAATGTGGCCCCTAAAACAAAATGTTTGCCCACCCCTGGGCTAAAGGCTAACCTGTAAAGACCTGTACAGACCTACACTTCCCTCAATTCTGCTATCCAATATTTGTTCACTGGAAAACAAAATGGACTATTTCTGACTGGAACTAACTACACAAAGAAAGGTGAAAGACTGCAGTGCCTTGATCCTCACAGAATTGTGGCTCAATAACACTGTCAGGTACATGGCCCAACAACATTCCGAGTGTTCAGGAGCCATGCTCTCACTGGTAAATCCCAGGGGTGAGATGTATGCATTTTCATCAATAACAACTGGTGCACCAACAGAACAATTATCTCAAGTTACTTCTAGGAAGACATATCATTTCTAACAGTTGAATGGAGACTACGTTATTTGGCAAGGGAATCGACTGCAATTAACATTACAGCCGCTTACATTCCACCCAGCGCGAATACTATAAACGCTTTCTCCACACTGTATCAGTGTGTCAGCTCAATGCAGAACTCTAGACTCAGTTTACATAATCACAGGAAATTTAAATCAGGCAAACCGGAAACACAGCACTACCTGACTTAATTGTTGTTTCTGTCAAGGTAGAAGAAGGAGCGGATCCAGATGAGGATTTGGTTAAACACAAAGAGGGTTTATTCCCGAGAACAAACAGTCAGAGAAAAATGTGAAAACGAAAAGCGTATTCCAACGGAATCAGGAGTCAGTGCAGCGGTCCATAAACAACATGAAATCCAAAACGAACAGTGAGGTGCGCAGGCGGGTGATGTGGAGGCTCTGCAGAGGCACTGAAAAATAAACCACAACAAAAAACGGGTTAGATCACCTACTAACTCCTCCATTACACACACAGCTGAGATCAGGTCTCTAAGAACAGGTCTCCGGTACCACATGCACGTAGAGAAACGTTCTCACACTGATGTCCTCCACAGCCACTCCTTAAGTCCTGGTGTGGTGATGAGCAGATGGACCCCAGGTGTCGCGCTCAGCTGAAACACATCACTCCACAAGTGTCATTGCCACACCCCCCTCCACCTGACACCAAACCCAACCACACACACACACACACACTACAGTTTCATCAGACAAACATTCAGGGCTGTCCCCCACTCCCACCTGGGAAACTCAGATCATCTATCTGTTATGTTAAAGCCAGCTTGCAGACCACTGGTAACCACTAACAAGCCATCTGTGAAGCAGGTCGGAGAATGGCCAGAGGGAACCACCTCAGGACTGTTTTGACTGCAAAGACTGGACAGTTTTTCAACCAGCCTGTCAACTTGACAGAATATACAGAATTTGTGACTGGATACATATCTAAATGCATTGAGGATGTGACCAAAAACATCAGCATGAGAGCAAACGACAAACCCTGGTTCACCAGGACAGCAATTGAGTTCCTGAGAACACAGAATACTGCCTTCATGTCCAGGGACAATAAGACCCTTCTATCTGACAGGACCAACATGAACCAGGGAGTGAGAACAGTCAGCCGAGTTCGACTTTGTTCCGCCGAGTGATGCCCAATGCTATCGAACGAACAGTTCTAAATAAAGTTAATTGAAAAAAGCAAAAAAAGAAACCCGGACGTGGAACTCGGCCGACTACAGCTGAGTTCCACTTCCAGATTTTTGTTCGCTCGGTTTTGTTTTTCTTTTTACAGCCAAGCAACTGAAGCGATCCGTCACGTGATCTGCGTACAATCCAGACATCTGGACGGATCCGACTTTTTGGTTTTTTTTGTTTTGTGCGTGTTGTTTGATTTATATTTTGTCTGGAAAAATGTCTCACAATACTAATGGTGTGAAACGTACAAATGTACGTACCGCTATCGAATTCAAAAAGGAATTAATCCAAAAGTATGACGGTGGTGAGTGTGTCTTCGACCTCGCTAAGGAGTGCAACATGGCAAAGTCCACAATGAGCACCATCTGAAGCAGAAGGATGTTATAAAAGCGAGTGATGTCGCGGTAGAAACAACGTGTCTCTAGATAGATATTTTAAATGTAAAGCTAATTATGTTGAAGAAGTCTGATATCTAAGAAACCTCGGGACAGTACTCCATAAGAGGAATTTATCCCCTTAGTGCTAGAGGGAGACTCGTCTTGGAAGCAATGACTCCTCCCTCCCTCCCCCTCCTCCATGCCATCAACTGTTCGCCGAAAGTTAATAAAAAAATACATAGGTTATAATTTATTATATGTTACTATTATTTACATACAATTTGCTATTGTTACATTATTTATGTTTAATGTGATGTTTTAATAACATTACGATTATAAAATGGGAAGCAATTTCCCTCTCAAGAACGAATTAAATTCTCTTTCTATAATTTCAAACGGGGAAAATTAATTCGATACTTGACCAAGCTTCTGGAACTAATTATGGTCGAGAACCGAGGTTTGACCCTCCTTCTGCCCACACCAGCTTTTACCGGGGCAGCTGCTCTGCTGCTGACCAGAAAGCTCTCCAAAGGACGGTGGGGACAGCAGAAAAGATCACCAAAACAACCCAACAATGCATCCAGGAACTGTACTTGTCCCACTGCTTCAACAGATTTTCCAACATCACAGAAGACCACACCAATTCAGCACACAAACTGTTCACCTTACTACTGCAGCATGTGTGGTGCAGGATTACCAAACCCAGAAACAGATTTTTCCCAAAGGTCATCAGACTACTTAGCTAAATTAACTCCATGGATATGACGGCTCAAGCATCCACAAATACCCCACATAGCACTCACAAACACCAACTGACTAAACAAATTTAAAGTCAAGGCCTGTATCATACACAATCTTGTCATGTTTACATGCATACATATTGAAATGGTGGTATTCTGCATTTTACACATTTAAAAAAAAAAGTATGGTTTTTATATGTACCTTGTACTTCTGCACCTCAATAACTTACCTCACATTGACTACACTATGGCATAATGTGAAAACAGTTCTGTATAGCATAGCTGTACAGGTCCTTGTATGTTTGAAGATGTTGTGGTCATTGTTGTTTTTTGCACTCATGTTATATGTCATATGTTGCATTTATATACAGTGGATATAAAAAGTCTACACACCCCTGTTGAAATGCCAGGTATTTGTGTTGTAAAAAAACAGCATCAATATAAATCATTTCACAACTTTTTCTACCTTTAATGTGACGTAAAACCGGTACAATGCAATTGAGAAACAAACAGAAATATTTCAGGGAGGTGAATTAAAAATAAACAACGGAGATAAAGTGCAGCACAACAGCTTCACACAACATTTCAATGAATAAACCCGTTTTATAACTCACTAAGTTAACAGCTTCAAGTGTTTCTGGATAATTGGCTAATGCTAACAACACTTTCAGAAGCCACTTGTTCTATTTTAAAAGCCAAAAGTACACACACAAACTCTACAAAGTTGTTTCAGTATCAAACATCTGGATGAAGACAGAACAGAACACCAACACCAACATTCTTTATTTTTTGTGCTTGCCCTCACTCTGAGATAGGATGAGAATAAACAAATGGGGAGGAAAAGAGGGTAGAAGAACAGATCAAAATTCTCCAGGCTACACACAGTGGAATTGGCCAGACTGGCCACTTTCTATTGGTTTTCCTTTTCTGTCAATCTGGGGAAATCAGTGACCAATGGAGTAGGCTGAGAGGCTGCAGCATACTTATGTACGTATGTATCCATCTGTACATAAAGTTCTGTGTCTGTGTGCCTGTGTCTGTTAATCTGGATGGGTGTGTGTCTGTTACTGTGGGTTTGGATAGGTCTCTGTTTGTATGGAGCAGAGGAGGGAAGAGAGAAAAATAGAACAAACTACACTCCATTACAACTCCATTTAGCTATGTCCGAACAGAAGATCCTCATGGAACAAAAGGGGAAATTTGTGTCTATTGCATGAGTTTATTTTTGAGGCTGTGGACCTTCTTCAGGAGCTTTGCCCCGTCAAGCTTCAAAAAAAGTTTGTGAAAGGTTTCAAATGTGTTCTTCAGCTGCTTTGGATATTCCAGGTTGAGGCCATATATCAGTCCCATCAGCAGCACACATGCCTTTGTTCGGCTTCCACAGCCTTCATCACTTGGTTTCCCTCAATCACAATGGACACATCTGAGGGATCCTCTTCAGCCGTGATACTGTGCATCACCATCACCTTCATCATTTTGTCTGTGTAGTCCTCACATTCCTACATGCTAAAAAGAAACAAAAAGTATTCACATTTTTAATGTTATCTAATATGCTGTTTTAACACATTTTATGTTTATTGAAAGGAGAGCAGAGGGAAGTGGACAGAAGACGAAAGGAGAAGGTGAGAAGAGGGAGTACCAGAGGAGAGGAAAATGGACAGAAGACAAAAGGAAAATGGCAGAAGAGGGGGTACCAGAGGAGAGGAAATGAGAGGAGACAATCATCTGTTATCAATGACATACCTGGCAGTCATGGAAAAGATCCTCTTGTCTTTCACCAAGGTAGCTGATGAGGCAGCAGACAACTGCATCCCTTTTCTTCTCAACGATCTGTGTCTGTAGGGAGATACAATTCAGTGAAAAGACTATTAGTGGAGTGGGGAGTGATTTGCATACATGAAGACCAAATTCCTTAAAAACTAATTAACATTTCACAGATTGATGTTGAAAGCTATTTTGTGAAGTTGGTAAGGTGCTCAACTTTGTATACAACAAAGCAACCGGTTACCAGTTATTTGTGGGTGGGTGTGTCAGTCCTAGAACTGGCAACCGGTTCTGGTCTGTCAGTGAGTCTCTGCTTGTGGAGAACAGACGAAAAGAACTAAAGAGGTGCCCATATACATAGACTCTGCCTGCAACAGATATAAGAACAAAAAAATATACAGAAAATAAATTATTAGATATGTACCTGGGAATGCAAATATATAAAGTATAATATATAGTTGAGAGATAGTTATCTTCATGAAACATGAACTTCATAAACAAGAGATTATGCTTTACTGGGTGCAGAGTCACTGTGCTGCAGAGACGAAAGCTGTGACACCGGGTCCAAGGTTCGGATCATGCAGGTTTGATTTCAAACCATGATGTGGAATCAAGCTTTCACTCTCCCTGTAACAACTAACAAGTTACAAGTCATTTATATAACATCAAAATTAGTCTGAGGCCCTTTAATGAAGGTAGAAATTAAACAGGGTAAATATTCTGCATAGTTTTTCTGTGCTCCTCTGATCAGAGCAGTCTGTCTGTTATACTTGACAAGGGTCTGTTATGCAGACTTACCTCACTAAAATAAAGGGATTGCAATTGCAAATATTCTTTATGCTTCATCGAATTAGCTATATAGATCACATTCATAGATGCAATATGCTTCATAGAACACAGCATATTTCCCCATTTAATTGTCCGGGTGTATAATACGCAAAATCATCTTGGAACCCCAGGGGTTTAAAAGAACCAGACAGCTATTTGCTGCAGTCCTTTATTTACTTATTTATTTTTTTCCTTCTTTCTTTTTTTTTTTTCATGAGTTCAGTGGACTGTTTCACAAAGCAGGTTATGTGGAAACTACAAGTATCTTGAAATGGAACTCAGGGAAACTCTTTAGTTTTCCGTTTCACAAAACGGGGTTACTTAACTCCGAGCCGGTTGCATCACTGATATCACCAACAGTCTGTCCATACTTCACATGAAACAGCATGTATTTTATATTTTGACTTCTTCATATTAGTAGTTATTGCTATAACAGTGCTGCTGGAATCGTAATTTCCCTGAAGGGATCAATAAAGTTCTATCTAATCAAAGCTAATCCGGATCATTAGTTTTATCATCTATCTTCTAATGCCCGTTTTCTTAATAACGATGGGATACTGAACAAACTCTTTACATTAGAAAATTAATTAAACCAAATTGAGAGAAAAGTGTTGACCTACGTTTTTTAAAAAAGCAGGTTGTTTTTTCCAGTTTTTTTATTTTTTTTATTTTATATTGTTCCCTTTTAAATGTTACATTTGTTTTTTCAATTGCATTGTATAGGTTATAGGTCACATTAAAGATGAAAAAAGTTGTGAAATTATTTGCCTTTGTCCCTTTTTGTATCACGAAAACCTGGCATTTCAACAGGGGTGTGTAGACTTATTATATCCACTGTATGTGGTGTGTTACAAACACACATTTTGGAGTAGGGGGAAACATTAAGATCAACTGTGTGTGATCAACAGTCCATGCGCGTTGCATGGACTGATTGACAATAAAGTTTTGACTTTCACTTTGACTTTACTTTGTTAATGTATATATTTTCATAATCATAATAAGGTTTTTTTTGTATTATTTAGAAGCATATTTTTTCCACATAAAACAAAGAAGAAAATGTGGAGACAATATTTACAGGTTATTTTTCTATTTTACTTGAGATCACAAATGTCCTAAAAGTGGAACTTGAACTAAAATGAGTCTGATGCCCAAGTTAATAACTTCTGTATATTTTTTACACTGAGTAAATTCAGTCCCATGGGCTGTATATTTTCCACCCCTGCTTATATTTGTTCATAAAGAGGACTGTCCATCCCCACATCCACAGATTGGTGTGGATCAGAGCCTTTCACTATCCTACTGTCTCATATGTCACTGAGTCTCATATGTCACAAAGTCTCTGGAACTTTTCTGATAGCATAAACACTTACATTGTAATTGCGTGAAAAATAGTGAAAGTCAGACGTTTTCCCTAATTTATAAACAACTGCTTAGATAATACGGACAGGATGTGAAACATGGCATTTAGTGGCCCTAGTGTTGCGTGACATTGCATTTTCACCCTTGAGGGGTCAATAAAGTAGGGTTTATCTCAAAAGCAATACAAGTCATGCTCTTTTACTATTCTGTGCACAATATCAGATAGTGTTTATCCATTTTTATTTTTAAGATGCTCCATATGAGCTGAGCTGACTTTAGATATACAGTTTTCTCAGAACAATACTGGGATCATGGTCACGCTGAAATACAGTCCTCCAAACAGATCCATTGCAAAGCACTGCTGATCTTTGCCTTCAAAGTGCTCAGTTGAATCCATCTGTTAATTTAATCATCATCGTACTAACATCTTTCATGCAGCTCCATTGTTTGACTGTCGACACACTGTAGGCAACAATACACTTCTTTCAAGTTCCTTGAATCTGAGATGTATTATGGAACAAAGGCTCCACCTTGGCCATCGGCCTACGTGTACTGTAGGATCTCCAGTTGGGGCAAGAGGGCTGAAGAGTTGTTATTTCCTAAGTATCTGGAGACCCATTCTCAGGGCTATTTTTATTGTTCTTCGGGTAGAATAAGAGGATAAATCAATCCCCTGACTGATACTGTACCTTCACTGCTCTTTCAAGAAATAGATCTGACACTGAACTGAATTGCACTGCTGCAGCCCCTTTGACATCCTGTCAATATTTGTGAGAGAAATCCACCCCACTTAAAAGCAGCGCACAAATCACATTTAATGCCTAATCTAATTCAAACATCCAGAGGTTTCACATGGTTTCGGCTGTTGCAGCTTTGTGTGATCAGCAAGGAAGTGTGTTTCTTTCGGCTTTTTCCCTTCCAGGGTGGCCACAGCGAGACCAATTCACATATTTATATCCTATATTTTGGCAGGAGTTTTTACATTGGATGCCCTACCTGACACAACCCCACTAGACACTCGAACCTGGGAATCGAACCCAAGTCCCCTTACACACCAGCCCAGCGCCTTACCAACTGAGCTATCCAGCCAGGGAGCAAGGAAGTGTTTGAATATCAAATTTGTTGCAATTCGTTTTATTTATATCTGTGTAAAACAAAAAATACAATGTGTTTTCTAGTCACTTGACCCATTATCCCTCATGAAAAAAATAATGATAAACATAATATCCTGTTCAAACCAGTTTTCATTAAATTCATACTCATCAGCAAATCCATTTACCTTACACGTTGCTTGCTTGAGCCAGTGAAGAAGCTGAATGTTGAAAAATGATGGGCATTGTTTCCAAAAAGGTCATGAACTGCTGGTTAAAAAAAAATACAGGTGGTCCCTGGGTTACGGCGTACTAGACTTACGTCATTTCGGCTTTACGTCGCTCAAGCCTACTTTACGGTGCATGGGTCGTATTTTACGGCGCCCGTGTCTCGTCCACCATTTTGTGTTCAGCCCCATACTGTTGCTGTGTAGTGTATGTAGCATCTGTGTTTGTGCTCCGTAGTTATCGGTATACTCGGCTTTGTCACCCTCCTTTTTCACACCATGGTCCCAAAAAAGAATGCAAGATCTCGTATCGATGCTAGTCCAGCCAAGAGGAAAGCCATTATGATGTAAACGAAGCTGGACATCATATAAAGGTTGGAGAAAGGCAAGACACTGACGAATATTGGTAAAGCCTTAGGCTTCAGTCGGACGACGGTGTTGACCATTATTAAGGACAAAGTCCGTATTTTAGACCGCGTCAAGGATTCAGCACCTATGAATTCTACAGTGATCACAACAGTGTACGGTGCTACCGTGAGATCTGGGAGGAAAGAGGA
>JAPTHA010007251.1:0-10242 GCA_029814585.1 Gymnapogon annona | reverse complement strand
TGGAAGTTTTAAGATAAGGTTTTTCCCGTGCATTTGTGCGGCGTGTTTTGTTAGTTCATTGTTCTAATCCAATCATTAAGTTTCTCTTGATGAAAGAAAATAAATTTTTATTTTGAAAGAAGACTTGGTCTGCGTGTGGGTCTATGGTCTTGTGAGAGTGTGACAAACATAATATATTTTCGTTCCGTGTGAGGGAGCTACTGTATGTTGCTCCTGTCAAGCCTATAATTCTAACTGCTCAATCTTAGACACATGTATATGATTGTTGTGAACTACTGGGCTGAAAAAAGTGATTTAATAATCACCTTCATGGAACCATTAATATGATTCAGAATTATTTTGTTTCTCAGGTCAACGGAAGGAGATCCTTGGTCTGTTCTTTGCACCTGGTATTCCTCTCTTCCTGTCAGTCACTTCTCCTTAGAAAACTTCACTTCAAACTAAATATTAAAAATGAGCCTTAATCCAAATTTTCAATGTTGATTGTTTCAATTACTAAGCAGGTGTGAGTCGTATGAGCAGACTCAGTTCGCACCTCAGTGACACATTGGCTGTGAGAGGTTTTTTCAGTGATCTCTGGTGTATGAATCTAATTTGAGCAGATGGTGCTATACTTGGGTAATTAAAGCCACTTAGGAGAAGATGGCTACAACTGTGCGAGTGTGGAGCCTGCACTGTGTTGCATAACTTTTACCAGTTTTTTTTGCACCAGCAAAAGCTTGTTTTTTTTCAGCAGGAAGGAGAAGGTGATATAATTAACATTCTGTGAGTAGAATGCTTAATAATTCTCAATTATACCAAATTCAACTGCACATTTAATCAACTGTTTAACTATCTTTTTCTCTCCTGTAATTTTAAAGTGCAGTTAAACATTTGTTGGTCATATAATGACGACAAAATCTCAATCGATTGTAATTATCTCATTTTCTCAGTTAGATCTTTGTCATTTGACACATTTACCTCTCTGTGATAAGTAATTGGAATGTGTATGTATGGCATATATGATAGTCATCATCATTCATTGACACATTGTGAGTAACTTTGTGTGATTGCGGTGTGGGAGGATCCAGACGCAGGAGGAGGTTTAGGATTTAAACAAGTTTCTTCCAACCAGTCAGAGAAAATATAAACACAAAAGGTACGGAGGTTGTCTCCACGTGGCAGGTGGGCAGCAGGTGTTCTGCCTGGTTGAAGGCACAGGAAGGGAAAAAGAGAACACACAGGTAAGTCGTTGTCTTACGCGTCACCGTCATGGAACAGACTTCACTCCAGAGCATCACAGTTGGACACCACATGGGTAGAACAATCCACTCGCACTGAAGCCTGTCTCTAGCGTCCTTAAAAGCGCTTCGCTGACGACTTCAGTGGAAACAGGTGCGCGCCGTCATCATCGCCACCACAAACTTCTTCCTTTGCAAACAAAATATTCATACTTAAGAGACATTCTTAACTGCGTGGTGGCTAGACGCAAATTTTTTCTCTTTTATTGGAGGGTGTCTTTTGCATTTATGGGTCATTGACGTGACGCCTATTTTCTGTCCAACAGCATTTTTTTAATGTTACAAAAGGTTTAAATGCATAATAAATACACCATATAAATGTAGTATCTCTCCCATATATGGACCCATTTCAAACTTTCAAAAATCAGAAGTTATTTGTAACTTTTTTTGTTGTTTAAAGTGTCAAATTATCATGTGGTGCAACCGTCCGGCCATGACTGGTGTTTTCAAAACTTCTTTGAAATTACTCTAAATGTATTACAGTTTAGTTTCTTCCATATCTGGCATAATTTAAAGTGTTTTGTATTCCTGTACAAAATTGATATGTATTGGCTTTTATCGCCATCTCCTTTCGCTTGCCACAACTGGCTACTACATAAACACTGTTTACACCTATGTGTGAGCACTTCCTCCTTCGTCGCCGATCGGCACACCAAAATACAAAAGGGATCAGTGCTGCCCACTACATGTTGGCACTACAAATTACAGCTTAAAAGTTGCCCCAGGTTGTATCCTAGCAACCCCCGCTGTAAACAGTCATTGATGTCTATAGACGTCACGGCGTACTCCGCAAAAATTTGTCGTGACGTCTATAGACGTCACCAGCATACAAAGAGTTAGTGTCAATTAAAAAAAGATCTTCAGTAAACATGGAATTTTAATTGTCAATATATTTTTTGTGTGGAATTTATGGTTTTTTGATCTCTTTAAATTGACTTTTAATGAAACAAGGTCTTCATGTCATTTGGTGGAACCAATCAAGTGGTGCGGCTGATTATAACTAACTACATTTATTAAAAAATATCTAATTTCTTTAGCTGAAACATTAAGTGATAATGTTTGGATGACTTTTATTTTTTTAAAACATTATCAGTTTTGTGATTTACAGGACAAATAAGTCAATTAACTACTCAAGGCGGTGATTGTGACATTGTGGAAGTAAAATATGAGGTCATTGTTGAAAAGCAAGCACTTTTAATCTAAACACTTGTTATTGCTGAGAACCTGTTAAACTATTAAGCATGTTGAGAAAATTGGTTAATTCTGAGATGAATCATGGTCGCACCATATGACTTTAAGGCCACAGCCAATTCATCTATATAAAAAAAACACTAAATTCACATAATTTCAGAATTTAATATTCATTCATGTATTCACAACATTCTTAATGTTTGAACAGTTGCAATAGATGTTGTTTTTTGTATTTCAAATTTGCACCTTGAAAAACCTTATACGTCAATGACCCTTATAACAAGAGTGTATTATGGTGAAGGGAGAAACTCGGGGCCAGATTTTTGTACCGCAAACAGAAAACAGTTGACAACTAACGACTAAAACCATTTTAAACCTACACCTGAGTGTTGATTATACGTGCTACTCACAAACAGACACATGTACAGCTCATCTATTAAATATTCATGTTTTTGTAAAGCATGTGGTGCAGTGGGTAGCACTG
Organism: Gymnapogon annona; assembly: GCA_029814585.1. Classification (NCBI taxonomy): domain Eukaryota; kingdom Metazoa; phylum Chordata; class Actinopteri; order Kurtiformes; family Apogonidae; genus Gymnapogon; species Gymnapogon annona. The sequence goes on along the minus strand of JAPTHA010007251.1, from coordinate 7,287 downwards.
GTTCTCCACAGCAAGACTGTCCATTGTTAAATTCAAACACTGGTCGATGGGTGAGAGCTTTCTGTGTGGGAGTCCGTGTCTGCATGAGTTCTCTACAGTTATACTGGCTCCTCCCACAATCCAAATACAAGCACTGATAGGCTAATTGATTAATCTACAATTGCCAATGGGTGTGTCCCTGTGCTGAACTGACAACTCGGTTAGAATGTGCCCCACCTTTGACCCCAATTGGCCCCATGATCCTAGTGAGGGTATAAGTGGGTTTTGAAGATGGATGAATGCTTTGAAAATAATTTTATGTGATTCTATTATTTTCTTTGTCATGTGAGACAGTTGTCCCAGCGCCCCAATTAATGAGCCACCACTGATTATAGTTGCACTTGTTTGAATCCAACTTCATCATGTGCGGCCCATAATAGGTTTACGCTTCACTCAAGAATTGAAGACCAAAGCCATAGTGTCAGGAGAAGAATTTTGCCCTATGTTAAATTTACTTAGCATTAAGTAGTGGAAATGTCGTGCCAGTAGAGACTGATGGTACCTAGAATTAAAATTGAAGCCAAAGAAAAAAAATACCTCATTACCCAGGCTGAGTTGATGACAACCAGAGGATAGGAGGAGGTGGTGGAGGTGGAGCTCTCATGGACCTGAGAATGCAAGAAATAACTGGAGACATAGCACTGAAGCACCTGAATCCCACATACATCCACATTAAATATATATATATATACTGTTATGTATTTAAGGGCCAATTCTCATCTGCAGTGACTTGAAACAGAAGTAAATTAAATTAAAGTGAAAATAAAATAGGCATATAATAGAGGAAAACACACAAATCTTTTGGAACCTGTACAGACCGAGGATGATTCATCTTGAGCATGGATTTAACTTCAAATGGAACCAGAACATTAAGCTTTAAGCTGCTTTTTAATAAGTTCCATCTAGAAACTCGGCATAAAAACTAAAAGCAGTTCTTCTGAGCTGAGTAAAACCACCAGGGACCTTTAATGGGTGTTAGATGAGTTTTGCATTTTCAAGAACTATATTGTCACATGGATGTGATATATCATTTCAATTTCCCAAAAAGGGCTTTATAAATATTGTCTGATTGAAATTGGATACCGGCATAATGATTCAGACTTTTACGAGCTAGGTGATATACAGTACTTTTAGAACTTCCTCCTCTTATTAGTTGGTGAGCACATAAGAATTTTTTTTTCTTAGACTAAATGGTCCTCTCAGTTAAGAACAAAATAACATAATTGAATACCCCAATCGACATATATTGCAAAACGGGTACGAATTGTGAATAGGGGTTAAAAGAAGGGATTTGTTTGTGAATTGCATTCATGTTGAGATTTTATATGTTGGTTTCTTGGCAAAAAAAAACTGCACACCAATGCTGTTTTTCCCACATTGATTAGATCTCTGCTGGGCTTAAATTTAAGAGCTTTATAAACCACCACCATGGTTTATGTGGACCGACAAGGACATAAATATCAAAAAGCCACACAACATGCACAACCATGACAAGGGAGATAATCAGGGGAGTTTCTAGGTTTGGAAAACATCAGGCCAAGTCAGATTTACCTCATCACTGAAAGGAGATCCTCAATGATAGAGTTGGTGAGGTTAAGTGTCTTTCCTGCTGATTTATGTGCATATGGCCTCTGCTCTTCATCCAGTTTATTGCTGTTGATCACTGTCCCCTGTTGGCTGCTGTTGGCCATAGCCTTGAGTGAATTAAAGTAAACTAAGTCCAAAATAAGCTTGGACAGGGCTCACAGAATATCAACACACAAATAATGTCTCAAGAGACACAGGCATTTATCTTTTTATTATGATAATGAGCATATTATTATGATTTCAAAATTGAAATTACTGACTCATTGGTCCAATAAAACCGATTCACACCATAAGCTTAAATCAGTATTGTAGTATCTGCATCCCATATATCCCATTTGTCAATGTCTATATCACCACATACATATCTATGGTCTATAGTTTAGAAATGTTTTTTTTTTTCCTCTCACCCTTTCCTTTTATCCCCAGTAGCCTATATTTGTTTCCTGTGTTTTCATCAGTTGTGTTCCTCATTATGCATATGTGAGTTATGAGAGCCTGTTTATGTTGATGTGAGCAGAGATAAATACAGAGATCTTTTTCATGACAGAGACTTGACTGCTAGTTCATGGTTACACAATTAGTTGTGTAAGGCAGGGGTTCACAGCCTATTTTGAATCACATCCCACTAACAGCAGCACAAGTCTACCTACAACTCCCCTACCTCTGACGAAAAAATGTGGAACTGGGGTCCTCAAAATGTGTACACCCCCAATCCCAATGTACTTGCATGCCCCTTGGTTGAGAACCACTGGTATGAGGGCTGTTCAGCCCAGGCTGCTCTGTGGTCACATCAAGTTTTCTAAATTAACATCTTTTTCCAACCTCCCTCACTGATTGATTTCCCTTTAAATTTCTTGAAGCCAACAGGGGTAGATTTGATTTATGTTTTCATCTGGATGTGCACATCTTCCAGCTTGGTACATGTTAAATTGTCTGTTTCACTGGAGGTATTGGAATAAGGGTGAATACTTTCATCCTTGAGGCACAATTCACCCTTCCTTCAGCTGTCTGTATTGCTACTTTGTCAGTTCCTCTTGTGAAGCAACAGGTGCAGCCTTGAAATTGCAAGTATCAACAAAGACATACATGTTTGTATATTCTATTATCATTTGTAGAGATTTAGTCCCATTAAAGCTACAACACACTTCTTCATGTTCATATTTTCCACCAAAAAAAAAAAAACATCTATGGCTTGAAACATCGAAGGGTTATTCACAAACGAGAATGTCCCACTGTCCACATGAAGATTCCTCGGGCAAGACACTAGTTGCGGTTCCACTGGGCGTCGATGTGCACTTGTGTGAGTAAATGTGTGATTTCTAAAGCACTGTAACTTGGGCATTGAAAAGTGCAAGTCCATTAACCAAGTGTAATATCACACCATCCCACACTTAGATTAACCCAGGAACTGGCCAAATGACACGGTTAATGTCTGTTGTATTGCAGAACAGTGGAGGGTTCAGACCTACACAGCACTAACACCAGGCTAATGAAGCGTGGAGATTGGTCTGGATGTGGGAGACTGGGGGTTAAGCGTGAGATGTGTTTAAATCGACCATCAGTAAGATCAGTGGGACAGATGATGTATCCAGCGCTTCATTACTTCCTTGTCCTTCAGACCCAAGTTAGTTCCGCATTCCCACACAGGTTGTCTACACTTTTGCTATTATCTTTCCCTCTTAAAGACGAATAAGTATTCACAAGGGCTCAAAACATTCAAGGCTGCAACAACTTATTTACTCTGATACATTCATACAATGCAAATGAAAAAAATGAAACAAAAAAACTGCCCAGTGCAAAGGACATTCCATCAAAAATGTATCTGGACGTAAACAAAGCCAAAGGTGGTACTTATCTGGGTCTCAGGAGGCTAATTCATTTACACTAAGATGAACAATAGCTGCATTCACACCAGGCTTCCAGTGACAGTTCAGTGAAGTAAAGCTATTGTTTTAACCATGAGCACCTGTGCATTTTCTGTTGTAACAAGCCAACTTGTCAACTTGTCTGTTGTGAAGATCGATGCATTTTATGGAAAGCATGACGTGTCTAAGAACAGGTGAATGTGAAATGACACAAATAATAACAGTTTGATTTCAATTCAGTACTTTTCCAGAAACCGTCAATGTTGCTTTTATGCAACATTATGAGGTTATGTTTAATTTAATTTTATATTTTACAAACCTAAATATCTACATTTTCAAAGCCAGCATGACCTGAAAGCTTTACTGTGCTGTATCAACAAATCAAATTCCTTATCTTTTATTTCCTTTTCTAAATCTTTAATCCTTCTTAGATTTCCTCTCTTCCATTTTAGTGGTTTGTTTTATGGATTTCTATCTTATATATTTCTTTATGCTTCCCACACAGGAGTTATTTCTTTAGTGCTAGCAATGTTGATTTCAAAAAAGGATTTTTATATAGTTTGACTGGTGTATGATCTAATGGAAATTGCTTTTATTTCACAATTAGCCACGCTGCCTACCACAGAAGTACTTATCAGAAAAAAAACATCCTGGATGAGTTTTTATGTGGGAAAAGAGAATAGAATCTTTCACATGTGGGTATGTCAGCCTCCATGTGCAGTATGTATTAATCCTATTCCTATCTCTATTCAACGTATGTAAGACCTCTCTCTCCTAAGTCTTGACAGAAGGTCTGGATGAATTCCTATCCAATACCAGATCCATGGTTTCATTAAAATCCCTTGCAAGAACCATCCGTCTAAGTTTCCTGCATTTGTTCATGTCATTTTCTTTTTCTATACCTTCAGAAACTTTTGCTGGAGGGGGCACAACATTTGTTGCCCCCCCTAGAACCAGGCCCAGATGACAATCTGCTCAGCCGCTAGATTTACAAATGTTGCTAAGCAGTGCATCAAACATGTAACGTTGTTTGGTATGTGGCAGGCACTCAGTTGGTAGACCTGGTTGTCCAATTGGCCAAATTGTCAGCGGTTAAAATCCCGATTCCGACTGTCCACGTGTTGAAGTGTCTTTGAGCAAGACACTGAACCCTTAATTGCTCCCAGTGGAACCTGGCAGCACCTTGCATGGCAGCGACTACCCACTGGTGTGTGAATGTGAGGCCAATGTGAAGTGCTTTGGAAACCACTGTGTAGAAAAGCACTATATAAATGCAGTCCTTTACCATGTGGGCAGTGTTAGGTGAGATTGGTGGTATCTCCGCCTCTTTGAAGAAATGGAAGGTTTGCAAGTGTTCAGCATTTCAACCTCAACCATGCTGGCTATGGTCTAAACCAAAAGAATGTAGTGTATGTGTGACATCATCACACATGTGCAAGGCAGGATCAATATGCAGAATCATTAAGCAGGCAGGGAAATGTTTCCAAGGAATAGAGCTACTGGGAAGTCGTTCTTTTTTAGAACAAAACCACGATATATCAGTGCCACCTGAAATTGCCCATGAGGACGAGACAAAAGGTGCCTGGACGCTATGATGCAACCATTGTCCATGTGTGGGATGCTTCTTGCTGGTGGAAAAAAGATAACATGTAACGTCCATGGGATTAGCATTGTTTCCATGTTAACCGTTCTGTACTGAGAGAAACCTCTCATTGGCCCACACAGGATCCCATTCAGTTCAATGCAAAATGTGCAGTCTCAAATTAAGTGTAAACAGCAGCTCACCTTGTTCCATTTGTCTCAGTCCACACTTCTGCCCTATCGCTGCTTATTAATGACTTTCTCTGCAGCTGCAGCAGTGTTGCAACTCATGTTTTTTCCTCACCATTTGAAGTGAAGCATTGTGGGGAAACCTCGTGCACATCTAATGTTAAGCTCAAATAGTTTGTACTTCACTAGTGTGAACCCTTTCCTCTTCTGCTCCAGCCCTTTACACATGTCCGGGAACACACATTTTCCCCAAACAAGTCTTCACCTTTCCTTGGCTGCATTGATCACCTGATCCCTAATTGCCTCAAAAAGTGGATCATCCCTGGCCTTGGAGGCTGATCGATGGTCAGCATCGGTGCCAGTTGCCTGTGCACCCTCTCAATTGCTACCCATCAGTTTCAACAAATCCCTCCACCAGAATCTTTTGAACTCAATCCAGTTTCCTTCATTCCCACTAGCCTCGCATTATTTCATCCATTGTTGTTTTCAAGGGCGACTGGGTTCCACAGGGCCTCTGCCTGTTTATCCTTACTCCCCTTCTCGTCCAGTAGCTGCTCCAATGTCTCCTCCAGGTGTTCAGTACCAGCCTCTGCCTCACCCAGCCTTTCCTGTATACCACCACAGTATTATTCAGCGCCACTGTTGATTCTTTAATAGACAACACGTCATTTCCAACACTGCTGCATGTCATTCATCTTTGAAATGATCATAAACATCTTTTAAAAACTTTCCAGCTTGACCAGGTCAGGTTTTCCTGGTAGATGTACGAGAAGAATCTTAAGTATTTCAAAGTTGCCACGTCTTCTAGGCCTTCTCTCAAACAGAAGTCCTCAGAGTGAGCATTAAACAAATTAGATATATGTTTTTTGTACTAATAATAATAATAGTATTTGCAGGACCAGTGCTCCCCTAACGTGATACCGTTGTGAATGCTGCTCTCACAGACTCCTCGTACTGTATTGTGTTTTTGCCTGGGGTGGTCTAGATGGAAAGGTCATTCTGCCATTTTGTGTCTGATACCCTTGAGTAAAGTCAAAATGTAATGAGAGAATAGAGTCAAAGGTATCAAGATCTTTAGCTCTAAAGTTTGAGAATTTGTCTTTGTCGAGCAGAGACTGAATTTAGGTACATTTTGCTTCTTAAATCTGTCATCATGATGCAGTAAAACTCTTTTCTGGGTCCAAATAGTCAATCAGAGTGTGGCATGTCTGTTCATTTACCAAACTTCTTTCTTTCTGTAGTTATGTCCCTGAAGGGGAAATCATTTTCTTAACTTAAATACAGTGACCCATTCAGTTTGATGTATTGCATTCTCCATACTCTGTCTGAACTACATTATGACTTTAAGTGCCTTCAATGCTCTTTCAGCTCCTGGTCCATTGACAGCAATGCATGACTTCACCTTTTCCTCAACTGTGTATTGACATAGCTTTTTACATTATTTGCCATCCCCTGGACTGTACAGTCCAGATAAAGAAAGACAATGTGTGAGGATGTGAAACACATCAAGTTTTTTTCTCCAACAGAAGAATCCCTGAGGGGTATCTAAACAAATTAAAGAATTAGACATCGTTTTTGTGATTTGTTTAATAATTATAACTTTATTTAATAACTTCATCTTCTTTCTTTGCTCCTTATTGTCACATGTTATGTATTAGAATGACAACTGTAGATCTAGTACTGTAGCCGAGTGAATACAGAATGGACACAAATGAACCCAGACACAGTAGCTGATGTTACAATATAAATAGATACAGTAGGCAGAGTGACCAGAGTTTGGCACTCTGAGAAGCAGCTTCAGACTTTAAAGATATGAATTTTTTTTTTTATTGTAATGTCACTCATCTAGATCACAATGGTGAGTAAATACAGATCAATCAATCAAATTTTATTTATATAGCCCTTAATCACACGACAGGTCTCAAGGGGTTTCACACACCCACAGATGACATTAAATAACCACATCCCCTGGTATGGGGGGGGGGGGGGGGGGGGGGGGGGGGGGGGGGGGGGGGGGGGGGGGGGG
>JAPTHA010007180.1:0-10245 GCA_029814585.1 Gymnapogon annona | reverse complement strand
TATATTTTTCGTTTTTGTTGTTGTGCAGATAGACAAAAGATATTATTTATAGTCGTGGCGGAGAGTTGAGGGGGGGCACGAATTGTTTTCTTCTTGCTAAGGGGGGCGCAACAGAAAATAATTGAGAATCACTGCTCTAAAGGGTGTGGCCTGCTTTGGTTTTTGTTGTGTTCAGGTCTGATGAACCGTGATAAGACCATAAACTGGGCTACATCACTTACTCTGTGACTTTGCGGCCCTTAAACAGTTACTCTGTGACTTGGTGGTCTATAAAAACTTACTCTGTGACTTAGCAGTCCGTAAACACTTACTCTCTGACTTTTGTGGTCCATAAACACTTACTCTCTGACTTTGCGGTCCATGTCAGTGTCTGAGCTGTATGTCCGTCTGATGGATCTGCTGGTCTTCAGAAGGTGGTTCTGGACAAACTGGGACATCTTCACCTGCAAACAGTGACAAATGGATGGCTATAGCCCAACTGGACCTAACTGGACTCCATTGGATCCGAGACTAATTAATCAACACCTCATGACTAGATCATGAATATGAGAGTACTGTCCTCCACATATCATTAATGCTGACGGATGAAAAAGAGATATGGAACCATTTACAAAGTACATGGAAAATGTACTAATATACCACATTGGTTCAGCACTTGTAGGATGTAGGAGGTCAGAGGTCAACATATGTCTCTCTGGGACTCATGCTCTTCACTTAAGTATGTGGGTTGTTTTTTTGCCATGGTACACATTTTGTGTTCTTTGTAGTATATGAATAGTGCCGTTAGAATATATATGGATGTCTCTCTCTCTCACCTCCAGCTGCGATTGACTGGACAGGAACCCTCTGACGGCAGACTGAACCTGCTGAACTCCACACACCAGTGACGAGTCCATGTCTGCCATGGTGTTCTCATAGACGGACCGCACATACAGCAGCAGCTCAGACTCACTACTGAAACCTGACACACACACACAGACATTCAACTACACACTCTGACAAAAGGGACACCTTCACCAACTATCTCACTGCATCTGCTCCAAGATCTCATTCACATTTGTTAGAACAAACCCCTGCAATCAAGAAGTGAAATTAGACCACGCCCTGTAAATCAAGGTCTGAATTTAGATCACGCCCCAATCAATCAAGTTGTGAGCTTAGATCCCACCCAATCAATCAAGATGGGAATTTAGACCACGCCCCTTCAATCAAGATGTGAACATACAAAACAACAGACAAACAGTGTGTTTGTCTGTTGTCTCCAATCCTGTCATTGCAGGTAAGGGTTAGGTGTGTGTGTTCCCTGACCCTCCAATGGGAGTGAACTCACTGTGGGGGTGGTCCTGGTGCATGGGCCGGGTCTTTTCCAGGCGTCTGCGTTGGGGTGGTCCTGGTTCTGCTTCACACTGGTTCTTGTGAGCTTTGACGTTGAGTCGAGCCACGTTGAGCATCTGCAGAGAGCGACTCATGCTCTTCATCTTCTTCTTGAGTGGCGTGCGCTGGGCGCCACCTGCAGAACAAACACCAGAAGGGTGAGATGGGTCCTGGAGAGCGGTGTGGATGTGTCCAGGTCTGGGTCCGTATGTACTTTTCCTGCTGGGCTTGTCCACTATGCTCCTGGAGCTCTGATAGAGGTCACACAGGTCACTGATGAGCTCCTGCTGAACGTCACATAACTCCTCCTCCTCCTCTTTCTGCTCTGGAGCTGCTCGGAGTAACCTGTCAATTAAACACAGAGCTCAGACACATTTTCCAGGTCAAATTACAGCACTTTTCAGGGCCATGTTGACAGTACTCATGAATGGGGTCAAATACACATCTATAGTACCCATGATGTACACTGTATTATGATAAAAACATCTAAGAGTACTTTACACAGTAGGAACAAGTTTACACAGCAAAACTACACACCGTTTTATGTGTAAAGGTAAACCACTGCACTCCACACACACACACACACAAAAAGACCTTTTCCACTAAGAACCTGTTTTGGTGCATTCCAAAGCATAGGAACTATTAACTATGATCATAGTTCCAAGAATCTTTTTCATCTCCTCCTCACAGGCAGGGTCTTTTTTTAGTTGTACCGGAACTAGATGATGTGGATATGTGACTATATGATTGGTGGAGCTCAGGCCACGCCCATTTGTGGTTCATATAGTAGAGAGAGTGTGTTAGGGTGAATATTCTATCCGTGTGAACTTGTCAGAAGAGAAGGAACCCATGTCTGGACCATGAACAGATGAAGAGAAGACATTAGAGTGTGTGTGTTGTTGATTAAGGGATGTATGAATATGAACACACCTCTGGATCATGAACAGATGAAGAGAAAACAGTAGAGTGTGTGTGTTGTTTATTATGGGATATATGAATATGAACACACGTCTGACACGTTCATTCTTTCGTTCATCAGTGATTATGGGATGTATGACACTAAATCCATGTTTGTTCTATTGTTCAAACGGGCACTGTGGAGGCGGCGCTGAGCACTTTACGGAGATGGTCCCAAGATGGTATTTGTATTATATTCTCTATTATTCAATTGGAATGTATTATATATTATTCATTTGTATTGTATGCTATATTATTCTGTGCGGTTTGTCAAATGTGGACTTACATTTAATTGAATAATTCTTAGAACTACGTTTTCACAACTACTCTGAGGGAAAAGCGCCTCAAATTCAAGCACTTTCAAGAACCTCAAACACTTTTCTGACCTTGAAAACACAATATTGTAGTTCAAGCACCCATGTGCACCCGAAAGCAGCATCTTATCCAAACTGATGCCCGTTGGGACTCTCAGACGTGTTACTGACCTCATGGACTCCATTAAATGTGAGCTGACTCCTGATAGGTCGGTCTGTGGGAACCAGTCCTCCAATAGTTCTGTGGTGGTGGACCCGTAGCCCACCTCCTGCTGAGCCCATTCAGGAACAGGCTGGTCTGAGGAGGACAAACACACTGACATCAAACACAAGTGCATTTTGTCATTACGCCAACTCAACTGAACTCATGAGTTTGTCATTATTAATACGATATAGTACAATATCACCACACATACATATAAGTACAAGTGTTAGTGTACATCATGTAGAATAGAATAGAATTTAATTCATCCCCATGGCGGAAAGTCAAAATCATCCAGCAGCTCCCAATGTAAATATACATATACATCATGTGTACAAAAACAAAGGTTTAAGTTCATTCATTTAAGGTTCACAAATTGGTCAACATTAGGGTTAGTGTTGGTGTCCATGTTGGTGTCCATGTTGGGGTTAGTGTTGGGGTTAGGGTCAGTGTTCGAGTTTAAGGTCAGTTTTGGGTTGGTGTAAGGGTTATTCATATTTGGAATCGTGTGAAGTTCCTGTCCATCGTTTGAAACAAGGAAATCGCTTTTTCGACCACCGGTGTTTGGGCGAGATGACCTTGAACATGCCCACGTGGGTATCCTGGAGACCCAGTGGGTGTCCTGGAGATGGCCTTGAACAGACCCCTTGGGTGTCCTGGAGACGGCCTTGAACAGACCGTGTGAGAGGTTCCAGTGAGTGTGGATGCGTTGTTGTTCTCACCTTCATCATCATCGTCTTCCTCTGTGTCACGTACGACTGCACACGTGCTTCTCACCACGTCCATCATCTCCGACGACACCACAGCTGCACGGACACCGTCATCACTATCACCACTGAGACCACCGAGTCCAGGATGAATAACTGTGAGCAGCGCTGCACAGGACGACAGACGACACAGCACCGCAGAACGCACAACACCACCATCATGCAGACCTGCATACTGACGCACCCACACACACACACAATCATCATCATTATCCAGTCGTTGTGTGTGTTTGTGGTCTCTGATGCTGTCATTGTGTGTTAAGTGTGTTGTCTCTGATGCTGTCGTTGTTTTGTAGTGTATGAATGACTAGGACAAGACTCTCACCATGTGCACATTCTGAGCTGACAGTTCCATCAGGAGAGCCTGGAACCCCTGCTCCTGGTCCCTGCTCCTCCATGACTCAGTGGGGGTCCCACTCAGCACCCAGGACTCAGTGGGGGTCCTGCTCAGGGAGGAGGGGTCCCAGTCCTGCACCACTCCTCTCAGACACACCTCCACCTGTGGAGGGAGGAGCCTCTGTCTGCTGCACAATGGCTCTACAGACACACACCAGGTGTGGACCATATCACCTGAACAATAAAAACAACACACACATCAATACACATCACCTGACCAACAAAGCAACACACACTATACATTGCCTTACCAGAAAAAAACACACATGTATTATTCAATGCTATACCACTGGAGGAACCTTTTTTGGTGCATTCCCACAGCATAGAAACAACAAACTATGACCATAGTTCCTTGAATCTCTCTCTCCCCCTCACAGGTAGTCTTTTTTAGTTGTACAGGAACTATATGACGTGGGTGTTTGCTGATTGGTTGAGCTCAGGCCATGCCCATGTATGATTTTTGCAGTAGAGAAATTGGGTTAGGGTGAATATTTTATCTGTGTGAACTTGTGAGAAGAGAAAGAACACACGTCTAGACCATGAACAGATGAAGAGAAGACAGTAGAGTGTTGTGTGTTGTTGATTATGGGATGCATGAGGCTACATCCACCTTCTCTCTGCTGTTGACTAAACACTTTATAGAGATTGTCTTGGACTCATTTGGATTCTATTCTATATTATTCTGTACATAAATATAGATCATTTTACATCCCTGTATGTGTTTGTTGTAATGTGCGTGTGTGTGTTAGTGGGTGTGTGTGTTAATTGTAGTGTGTGTGCATTAGTAGTTGTGTGTTAGTTGTAGTGCGTGTTGTAGTACTTTGGAGGAAGCAGAAATAGATTACATCACAGCACTCCGTATGATGGTTCTACTGCCTGTGTGAATGCACAACCAAAATGTTCCACGGGCAGAGTAGCAATACTACAACTCAATTACAAGTAAACCACAGATACTAATACCACTACTATTACACTACTATTACTATTATTAATTATTATATTATTATTATTATCTACTACAACTCCTACTACTACCACTAACATTAACACTACTACTACAACTAACACTACTACTACTCCGACTAACACTACTAGCACCACTACTAATACTAACACTACCACAACTACTCCTACTACTACTACTAGCACCAATAGTACTCCTACTACTACTAACTCTACTACTACCACAACTCCTAGTAGCAGTGCTCGTGCTGTGTAGGTGAGTACTGTTGAGTGTGTACCTTGTGTCCAGTGTATGCGTGCTGTGGTTGGAGGTGCGGTGCGCGGGTGCAGTAGAGGTGATGACAGCAGGATGCTGATGCTGGCGCTGAATGGGAAGGTGTGTGTCCTGCATGGTGGACATGTGTGAGTGCAGCCAAGGCTCAGCAGAGACCCCACAGGGATCACTGTACCCCCCAACACACCCAGAGTCTCACACATCTGCTCAGCTCCACGGTGGTCCACATACTGCAAAGAGCAGAGGGGGAGGAGTCAAAGACCCTCAACATGCAGCTGTGCAATAGTACACACCAACAAATGTATATAACACTATTAATAGGACTCCTATTAATACGTGTCAATATATTGACCACTTTCAAGAGGAATAAAACAAAATAACATTATGTTTGCGTGTGTTAGTGGTATTTAGTAAATATACTAATACTGTATGTAACTTTACTAGCAGTAACAAGATGAGTAACAGCCTCTCTACAACCAAAGAAACCAAACACACACATTTGTATTGTGTTAGTTTCAATGTAGCTAATGATAATGAACTATGTGTTACTTAGAACAGCCTTTTGAAGAAGGTTCCTTCACAATCCCATAATAACATAACATTTAATAACAGAAATAATAAGGCTTATGTGTTCTTTCTGTGTGGCCCCATAACAATCATCCCACGGATTGGTCCTAGTCCGCACCTCGGGGTTGGAGACCACTGGTCTAGAGCATGGGGTTTCCTGACCATGAGGAAAGGACTTCTCAGTCGTGCACTCACCCTGCTCATTCACTCACCTGGTTACGCACGGCAGCGTCCATCCAATGCAGGACTACGTGCCTGTGTACCATCATGTCCTGCAGGCCTCTGGGCAGAATGAGCTCTGACAAGTCTGTACTGGTCCTGCTGGTCCTGGTACAGAGGTAGTCCTCCATCTGAGTCCAGGACCGGGGACACTCTGACACCACAAACAGCAGGTTGCTCCAGTTGGCCGACCCCTCCCCTTCCAGGGACACAGGGGCCCTCCCGATCTGACTGCACCTACGGGGCCTCAGACACACTTTAGTGGGAGAGGCAATAAGTGGTCGGTCCCACTCAAAGTCCAGCAGCGCTTCCTTCACTGCTGTCTGAACCAACACAGATGGATTTGTTGGCTGTTTCTGCTGGACAGGAAACGGTTTGTCCTTCATGTCAAACCTCGAGTCGAAGTCCACTTCAAAGTCCTGGAAGGAGCGATGACTCAGCTCTCTGAAATCTGAGCTCCTGGACACCAGTCTGGCCGTGGACTGGAACAACTTATAACCCCAGCGCACCTTATCCAAGCCATACCTGCATCAGAAACACACACTACTGTCAATGGACACTATCCATCACCCAAGGCAACTCAAACAGACGGAGAGCACAGCTGTCAAACATATGGCCCACCAAAGGGTCCAGTCTGGCCCTTGTGGTGAATCTGCACAATCAATAAAACTACAATTAAGATACTGGATTAACAATATTAGTTCAGGTTCCACAAGACCGATGAGACCAATTCAATCTCAAGACCAGTCAAATACATACCATAATAACTTAACATACTTATATAAATACTCACAACTCCAAATATGATCATGTATTTACAGTAAAACAAAGTAGAATTTTGCAAAAAATGTGAACCTGAACAAAATATGAACCTGAAATGTCAGAACAATAATTAAATCCAATCATAACAATATTATATGCGTTATTAAATCATATCTATGTTTTAATGTACATGCGTATAAATGATAAACTGAATGTTATGATATTTTTCTGTAGGTTATAATGCACGTGTATAAATGATAAACTAAATGTTATATTTATCTGTAGGTTTCATGTACTTGTGTATAAATGATAAACTGAGTATGTCATAATGACACTTATAATTTACATGTGTATAAATGATAAATAGAATGTTATAATGACACTTATGTCTGGATTATAATATACATGTGTATAAATGATAAACTGAATCTTATAAATACACTTATCTCTAGGTTATAATGTACATGTTTTTTTTTTTAGTTTTTCCTTGCCCTGGAGGGGGGTCTAACCAGGGGATGTCGTTATTTAGCATTGTGTGAAGCCCTTTGAGACCTGTCGAGTGATTAAGGGCTATATAAATAAAATTTGATTGATTGATTGATTGATTGATTGATGTGTCAATAAACTGGAGCACAACATTGTTATTTATTTTTTCAGTTTGTTCATGTTTATTTTTGTTGCTTTAAAGGATAGTGTTTAGATGTAAACATTTTCATACATATAAAATCCTGTTATTTTATTGGTTCAGATCAAATGGACCTGAATGACTGTGACAGCCCTTATGTTATATTACAGGGCAGACGTGACAGTAGAGATGCAGGACATGAGGACAGTAAAGTGCTCGTCACACTGTTTAAAATGACTACATTAGTCCTGATAAAATAAATGGGAAAATTCTGACTACTTCAACTGGAATGATCTAATCAACAACGGCCAAAACAATAGAAAACCTGTTTATGTACTGCAGTATTCTGTGCAAAGTGGGGGTTTTTAACAAAACTACACCATCACAGCCATGTAGCTGCTGAGAATTAACGGATGAGCAGTTTTTTTCTGTGGTTTCAACATAAAACTGTGCGTGAGTCTGACCTGTAGCCCAGGTGCAGCAGGACCTTCAGCAGTCCTCGTTTCAGGTAGTGGTTCCTGACAGCCAGGGCTTCTCCTGATTCATCCCCATAATCCACGTTCACGACAAACACCACATTGTGTAAAGTCATGCTGTCAGGTGGCTCCCCAACTCATCGATAACAATTACAAAAAAGCTGGAACCTCATTAAGACCATCGGAGAGTGACACTGAGTTAACATTAGCCGCTAGCTCAGTGACACTGGGTTAGCATTAGCCGCTAACGTCAGCTAAAAATATTACAGACATTAACACTAGTACAGCCTCGGTGCCACAGACATACATCTAACTGAAACACTTTGTCACACACGGAAAGAAACGAACACGCAACACCTTCGTGAGAAAAAGGAAAAACTAAGAACTTTTAAACTTTCGAGCGAGCCTTGTTAACGCAGAGGTTTCCAGCGGTCGCCATTTTCTTAGTGCTCAACCGTTCGCGCGCCTGAGCCAAAAGCCCACCCTCTCGTTGTGATTGACTGCTTGAGTTCATAACAATAACACTATTGGGCCAAGCGTGGACGTGTTCTCTCCTGTGATTGGACATATATTCTATAGTAAACCTCTATTGGTTTTGAGCTCCTTCGTTCAAATCTGGACAGAACGACGGCAGCAACAAAGTGATCTTTAACTTTTAAAAGCTGTTCTACGTTTTCAGTTTTGTTTTGTTTTTTAACATTTAAACAGTTGTTGTAGAACACCGACCTCTGTGCGGAGACACAGTTTGCCTCGTCTTGTTGTAAAACTCTGAACGTGCTTGCCAGTGCTTTGGAACGGTTCCCATACACTGGCTCGCGGCCCACAAGGGGTCGCGGGAGATCAGCACTGGGTCAGCGGCTCAGAAACGAGCTGTCAACACATCTGTCTCTGGTCTTCTCACAGTTGACTTAAGATTAATAAAACGTTGGCTTTACAAATAAAAAATTATGTTATTTGGCCTCATTTGTAAACAGTGTATATAGTAATGACTGACTCACTTATCAAAGGCTGTGTGTCATTATGCATCCTGTCATAGACATACTCAGAACAGTGACTTGCGGTGCAGTTGTTGTCTGGTGAGGCACAGACTTAATCACTATCAGTTTATAAACATGTGAATCTACAGAGTACTTATTCAATATTTGATTGACAGTTAACAGGTTACGTTTAAAATCTCACATAAGCTTTGATCACACACAGGAATTGCACATTTAATTAAAAAACATTACAATGATCAGTGGACTAAGCCTTTTTTATGCCACCGAATGTGTGACAATATTTTCACGGATCGGCCTTTAACTTGTGGCGGATAAAAACAAAATAAAAGGATACGGAAACCTTTAACAGCCGTTTAAGTCTGGTTGCTCAGCACGGGAAAGCACGTTACACAAATACAGTCATTTAAAAAAACAATCAGCTAAACTATAGAAATTCAGTTCATATAGCAGATGTGTTTGAACATTTTAATAGCGACATTACAGAGAGACAGCGATATGGTCTCAGTGCACAGACCAGTACAGTCAGCAGAGTGATTGCGCAATCACCAAGTGAGGCCGAGCCGGCTGTTGCCTCACTGCGTGTGATTCGTAAACACAAAAATTCAGCGATTTTGATTAAGATTACTTTAAAATAGCCCAAGTTAAATTTAAATAAATGTACAGTACAAATCACTGGTTAAATATAGCCATTTATTTATTTTTTTGATTCTTTTTATTTCTTTTTAAAAATATAACCATTCATTCATTCATCTTCCAAACCCGCCTTATCCTTTGCAGGGTCGCAGGGGTCACTGGAGCCTACCCAGCTACCATTTATTTCTTTTTTCTTTTCATGGTGACAGGTGAGGCCGGGCCCCCCCTGCCTCCAATGCACGTGACTGACTCATAAATAGTTTGACTTCTTTTTTAATATTATTGTATTTGTATTTTTCATTTAACAGTATTACAGGTACACAAACACTACAAGACAACGTTCAACAACACACAATGACAGGATCAGAGACAACAGACAAAACACATACAATGCCAGGGGTAAATGTGTGTATGTGGGTGTGTGTACTGGGTGTAAATTTCTGTATGTGAGTTCCAGTTCCTGTGTTTTAATGATGAAGCGTTGAGACTCAGACCATCGTCGCATCTCATCAGTGTTTCAGTGTGTCAGTGTTTTGATGAGTCAGTGTTTCAGTGTGTCAGTGTGTTGGTATTTCGGTGTGTCTGTGTTTTGGCATGTCTGTGTTACAGTGTGTCAGTGTTTGGTTGTGTCAGTGTTTCAGTGTGTTGGTGTTTCCATGTGTCAGTGTTACGGTGTGTCAGTGTGTTGGTGTGTCAGTGTTTGGTTGTGTCAGTGTGT
>JAPTHA010007127.1:0-10249 GCA_029814585.1 Gymnapogon annona | reverse complement strand
CACACACACACACACACACACACACACACACACACACACACACACACACACACACACACACACACACTACCATCAAACCCTACCATCAAAATATGGACCATTATAAGTAAAGGCATGTTTTTTAATATTTCAACAATTAGACTAAGACTTAGACTTACTTTATTGTCATTACACAGACACACACAATGAATCTGGTAACGAAATGTGAATTACTTAAAATCCATGTCAAACCAGTTGGATAGCTAAGTTGGTAAGGCACCAACCTGGTGCATAGGGGACCCAGGTTCGATTCCCAGGATGAAAGTCCAGTGAGTTGTGTCAGGAAGGGCATCCGACGTAAAAACTCCTGCCAAATCAAATAGATGAATTGGATTCACTGTGGCGAACCCCGGAAGGGAAAAAGCCGAAAGAAATCATCAATTTAAAAAAATTTCAAATATCTAAATTTCTCAAAAAGGAAACAAACTTTGCAGATATTGTTCCAAGAAAGACACATATAAAAGACCAAGCCCTCTGACTGCAGCTGTTGCAAAGAGTTTAATCTGTCAAGAAATTACGTTCTACTTCTAAGTTGTAAAAGTGATGGTTGAGCAAATGTGTCGGAGCCGACCTCCATCTCCTGCTGGAAAAGCACTGACTCAAGGTTTTTACATGCTTTTGGCAATAACACAGACATTTGTTTATTTTCTCGAGGCAGTAAGAACAAGAAATTCTGTCAAGTCTTCTTCTCTGCACTAACCACGCCCACTTCTGACCAGTCACATGGCAACGGTTGTCAGACCCCGTACGTTCTGCCCGGGATGATGTGTCAAGAACAAGCTGGAGAAAATTCTGACGCATTCTTTTCTCACATGTCTCAGAGGCGGATAATAATAACCTTTATACACATATGACACATATATCAGGTTTCAGGCTCATGTTCATTACACAGAAACAGGAGTGAATTAACATGTGATGCCAACGTTTTCTAATCTTTTCAGTTTCTACGCAAAATACACACGCAAACTCAAAGTCTTCAGTTTGGAAGAATCGATAAAAACCGTTCATGTGGATGAAACGCCGAAATAGAGGAATGATTATTTAGAGAAATCTAACAATATGAACTCTTCTTCTTCTTCTCTTGATTACAACTGCAAATAATGGCACGTCAAGAGTCCTTTTATGATTAGTCTTTCAACTGACCATTTAGTTATATGCCTGTAAAACTGTGGAAAATTATGATACATGACTGAGTTTTTGGTATCAACAAAATGTCAAAGACGGAACAGAAACGTCTGTAGGGGAAACACCGACTACTGAGACACCAGGGGAACAGCTGATGATGACACTGAACTTCATGGAAACTGATGAAAAAAAAAACACAGCAAGGGAAAAAAAACGCACACACCACACACTATGTAATGGTATGTTCTAAAAACAAACACTAGAGATTGGAGAGTTCAAGTCTCAGCCAGTTTGAGTCGACCTGAGGCACGTCAGTTGACAACATAATGTGCTATGTATCTACAACCTGGATCCATCACCAAATAAAGAATAAAGCTCAATGTTTCCACACTTCTCAACTATGGTATCATGTTTTTTTTCCTCAAACTAAAACTCGACAGTGCTTATTTTAATACTTGCTAAAATAACACTGTCGTATAATCTTCACATGATGCCTCACCTGATAGTTTACATTATAGCTGTTAGCTTAGCTCTGTTTTTCGGCCACGGTAAAACTACAAACCACCTGTGTTTTATGTATGATTTGTCTTGCCAGTACCTGCAACAACTAAGGTCAGAACTGTCACAGCTCAGTCTGAACCACAACAAACCGCAATTCAGCAAAGATAATGACACCCCATAATATCTGTACGCATTCATAAGCCTCAGAATTAAACCTCCCCCGTGCAGTCGTTTATAGATCAAAGTCCATTCTTAACATTTATTGCTCGGTCCAGCGGTGACAACAACAGCTTCTATTTTTATCACCATTTTTCTTTGAAGTTGTTCCTTAATGGTTCTCATCCCATCTGGTCACTTTTTGATGCTTTGGCCAAAGGCCCCGTGGTGTTAATCTCACCATGGGAGACCAACACAGTGACTCACTACTCAATCTAGTGGTCACGTAAACACTCCAGCCCATCCATAAAAGTAAATTCATTCACTTCAACAAACTATCTCTTATATCGAAAATGTCTTAAATATCTAAAAAGTACCAGTACTTCATATATTGCCTTCAACATGACTGTGCAGCGCTGGGTGTGGTGTCGACACAAATATTGGACACAAACATGAGGTTGACGAGGCAGAGAAGAATACAACCAGATGTGTAGTCCAGTAGTACCAGTAGTAACAGTACTAGACAGACTGATGGACGGATGGATGGACGGATGAGTGGACAGGCAGGTGACGCATTCATATTGTGTGAATGGAGACAGTGTCGGACTCTCAGCTCATTCCTGGGATTCCACAGTGACTGTGTGGACGAGGCCCCATTCATTGTCTCGCGTGTGACAGAGCGTTATCTGATAGCGCGACTGTTTCAGCAGAAACATGGAGATACAGGACGCCTCATCTTCACCCAACACTTAACTGTTTCCGATGCTTTAATATCTTCCCTAAAGATTTTGCAACTGCCACAAATAACCAATAATCCATTAATGAGCAGGAAAATGTGAAGATGTTTTCATTGCCGATTCGAGGATTCTGTGTTTTGTCGGTAAAAAGACAAAACCACGGTTCCACCATGGCAGCAGGTCATTAAAGATTGATGTAACGGGTATTTTTTTTACAGAAGATTATATTGTGTATTCATAATAATAAAAACACTGAGAATTAAATAACCTCATATTCCTTTCAGTCAAACTAACCTCAGAGAAAAAGTATTTCAATTAGAGGATGAAGAATTTTTTCCTACAAATTCAAATCCAGATTAATTAGAGGAGGTTGCGTTCCACATTGTGGAGGATGGAGGTAAAACTAATGAAGCGCTTTTCATTAAACACAGTGAAAGACAGGAAGTGGGCAAAAACAGGGAAGTGATTTCACTTTCCCAGGGGTCCGAGGTGAAGTTTTACTGCAGCGCTAACCGGTCAGCTCTTATAATGCCAGCCACCTCTAATTAATATGTTCTTAGTGGTTTCGTTCCCGGAATAAGTGACTGACACACGAACACACTACGATGATAGACCCTTCCATCGATCCAGTATCTTCTGGGTCTGACTCACGAGGGGATTACTGTGGTTCAAATGCATCCCAGAGTCAAAATGGATCAATGACTCCCTGTTAAACCACTAATATTTCTAATGCAACACTTTTATGATGACATCTTTGTGTTATTTCTCGCCGATGTTGACCTTTATTTTTAATTCTGAAGTAAATGTGTCTTGTCTTCACCACGTCTCTGCTTGTGAAAGGTTGAAAAAAAAAACGATCTTGTGACTTAAAACACAAAACGTCACTTTTTGCTGTGGAAAAACACAAAGCTGGTTTTCTATAAAAAAAAAAAACAACTCATATTTTCACATTGTTTCATCTCCACAAAAACTCTGGTTGATGCCACAGAAAAATGATTACTTCTGAAACTCTTGGTTTATCCCAACCTGAACCACATAGAGTATGGTGTATTTACACAGGTCCATACAATGTCATTATTGAAAACGGTGATGGGAAATACACATTAATATAATACGTGGATGCTTCAACAACTCCAAATTAGATGAAGTGGTGAAGGGCCGTAAACAACTTAAAGAATTTATGTCCAGTTTTGATGCAAATGGAAGATTAAAATTTCCTTTAACACCGTTTTATTGTAATAACCGCCTCAAAAAACACAGAAAAGCAGATCAAATAAACTAAAATTAGTGCACATAGACCCCTAGTATTAACAACATGTTATACAGACTCAGTCATCTCGTAAGATAATAAAGTAACTGCAAGGCTAAAAGGTCAACTCCCACAGGGAAATTTGCTCTGTGCATTTTACTCCCTCTATTAAACGCACCACTTAGTGCTAGCATTAGCATTAGCGCCTTAGAGGTGAAGGCGGTTCACCGACAAGAGACTTAACCTCCGCTGCCCTATATTTGAAGGTGTGGAAAGAACAAACAAAGTCAATGCAGACAGGCTACGACTACGCCGCCTCTGACCTCCTTTGTCCCCGGAGTCGGGTCTTTTTATGAGGATCAATCCCAAGGGGCCCTAATGTGGCCCACGGGCCACGGTTTGAACAGCCGTGCCCTACATTCTGCTGCAGCTTCTATCAGTGACTTGGCAGCTTGTCGACCACACAGAGGAAATGGGCCACGTCATACAAAAAGAAAAGAAACATGAAAAACTCGTCTCAGTAAAACGTGGACTGACGTGAAATGTAAAACCGTACGTTTAATTGTCAGTCCACGTTGCTGTCAGCGTCCGTTTTTACTACTTTACATTTTAATGAGTTGGCTCCAAATGTATGGTGGATGACAGTGAATCTTAAAATGAACATCTAACATATTAACCCTTTACATTGTCACTTGCACACGACAGAACTGCACCGATTACATTTGTACTATTTTTATCTGCCTTGTTCTATTTTTTAAAAATCTTTTGTCTATTTATACTTGGTTGTGGTTTCTTTTGTACATATTTGACATTCCGTTGACAGCAAAGCAGGACTTTTAATGAATAGGGAGCATGTTTCCTCTGCACATATCACAGTAAATGCTTTGAATCTTGAATTAGTACTTGGGTGACAAACATGTGCCAAAACCATCCCGACAAAGGTTCCGATCTGGCCTCTGGGATGACTTAGCATAATAGAAAAATTACACTGATATTATTAACAGTTAAGGGTGTTGGACTGGTTTTAGTTCAGGTTCCACATACAGACCAATGTGATCTAATGTAAAATAATAATCTATAGTGTCATATGACATCATTTACAATAAATCATGAAAATCCTAATTTTTTTTTGTTATAATGCAAAAAATAACAACATTTTTCAAATATTTAGATTAACAACCTATTCTTTAAGAATAAAATGTGAATAGCCTGAACCAATATGAACATCCTGAAGTATCTAAAGAAAATTAAGTGCAAATTTAACAATATTATTCCCCATCCAAAATGTTTTGTGCCATTGTAGATCCGATCTGTAATTCACATGTACAAATGATGACTTGGGCCAGAATATTGTTAAAACTGCACTTATTTTTCTTAAGAAATGTGATTTTTGTTAGGTTATTGGCATAGTTTTTCTTTGCGTAAATTGTAAATGTCAGTTTTCTCACAATTGTTTTTTTTTTGCATAAAACAAATAGAACATTTGGAGTTCTCATTGTTTATAAGTCATTGTGTTATCATTTTACTGGTCTGTCCCAGTTACAGTCAAACTGGGCAGAATGTGCAACCTGAAATAATATGACTTTGACGTCCGTGAATTTCTTTGTGTTGAGATTTATGTTGTGAGCTTTATGCAAATCCATTCATGTACAAACTGTCCTCTTTGACCCAGTTAAATGCCCACCGCGTCGCATTCATACAGACCATTGCTAAATGGATGGGAGGTCAGACAGAGGCTTCGGTCTGGTCGTACTTTGAAGCCGACCCTCTTTCCATCCACGCCACTGTGCTGCGTCTGTTCGATATGGACGCTGTTTAACATGGCGGTATGAATAATTCAGCCGATGCGCTCTAACCTGCCGTCTTTGAAGGCGAGCACTTTGAAGTGTGTCGACATCTGGGCCAATTAACAGACGCCACTAACAAGCTCCACAGGGCTGATGGGGCGGGGCCTCGCTGCTTTGATTCGGCCCAGGTGACTCCGGCAGGTGGAGCCCCAAAGAGAACCTGAGCCCCAGACAGGAAGTGGCACCGCGCAGGTGGACTCAAAGTACGAATGGTTTAGGAAACTTGATCGGATTTTATTGTTTTTTTGACTTGGTGTTATGAGCGCATCAGTACTTTTTAGTTTCATGTTGTTTGATTGCTTTTTGTGGTCACGGAGTTTAACTCAGTCTTTAACTTCTCAAGTAAGACTTCAAGGAAACCGTCTGAGACCTCTACTCCATGGCAACAGCAGCTGGGGCTTATGGGAACTGTATTTAGACTAAGTCACTACATTTACATACAGAGCCATCCAACAGATCTGTTGTCTGTGTCCCCGTCTACATGTAGAGGAGTGGAATCATTGTATTGTTGAAATCATGACTCCTCTGCTACAATAGCTGATGACATTCAGTCTTTCAGCTTGTTCACAAACACAACAATAGTCAGTAGTGAATTGGCAAGTCATCAACCCAGAGGTTAAACTGGGAGCATGTTCAACGGTGCAAATCTGGACATATTGTACTTTCTACTCTACTTTTAGTGCAAATCAGATGCAAGATGTTGGATGCCAAGTCAGGATTTGGGTCTGAAACTGATCTGGTTGTAGTCTGAACGGTCTGTTTACATGTGAGAGTCGATTCACTTAAATCCCATTATCTGGGTGTGGATCAAACGCCTTAATGTGTACTTTTAAAGTTCAGTTGTAGTGAAACTAACACAAGAATTCAGTTTTTACATGTGTACCACGTCAACACAATGTCCTGAAAATGATCTGAACCAGAGTACTAGTGTACATCTAAAGTAAAACAGCTGAAACACAAAACAAAAAAGGATATATATGGATGAATATGGTTATTTGTAGTTTTAATACATTGGAATATTGCATTAATTATCTCGGTGTGTCAGTCCGACTGTTAAAACTTGAATGTCAGTCGAGCTAATGCACTTACATGTACTTTTAAAGTCCAGTTAGTGTTATAGTAAGGCAATAATTAGTGTCATTCATGTAAAGGCACTGACTGGGTCTGTGGAGAGAAAGACCCAAGATTTCAGCCTTTAGCAGTAACCACATCACGTCCTCTTTGAAGGTCGACTGGAGTCTGATCTGTGCGATTGGATCCTATGGGAGATGAGGCGCAGTTCACTGAATAAACAAGTATTTGGTGAAAGCTGTTGGTTTCATAACAACCAGATGACCTCTGTGTCCACCCTTCCCATCTGACCAATAGATCAGCAGATTACGGAGCCTCGTGATCAAGTTTAACATCAACTGAATGATGGTTTTGTGAGACAGGGATAGTTTAAGGTTCATTTACAGCAGACCTTTAGTCAAAACACGGGCCAAGACACAAGACTTTTAGAACACCATTATTAGTTAGAATTATTAGCTGTAATCTCCTCCACCACCACAGCAAAGAAATGCACTCTGCTGAAACACATAGGACAGCACTGGTGACACTAAAACCCTTAAAGACCTAAACAGCTTCTGTGGCCCAAAATGATCTACTGATCTAGGAAAGGTTTAGTATCTGTTAATCTATAATTGAAGTAAAATATATTTTGTCATCTTTTCATGGTTATCAGATCTGGCTGGATAACTCAGTTGGTAAAGCACCGGGCTGGTGCATAGGGGACCCGGGTTCGATTCCCGGGATGAGCATCCAGTGGGTTGTGTCAGGAAGGGCATCCGACATAAAAACTCCTGCCAAATCAAATATGCAAATTGGATTTGCTGTGGCGACCCCGGAAGGGAAAAAGTTGAAAGAAATCATTATCATCATCATTCATGGTCATCAGATATGACCCGTTCAGAGGCTCTTGATTTCATGTTTTGCTGAAAAACTATTGAAATTGTCATTAGTTCTAGCTATGGGTTCCAACGAAAGGGAAACGGTCAAGCCTTTATAACAATCATCAGCTGCATTTACTGATTTTGTGAAGTCTAATGTTGAAAGGAAGGAAGGATGGAAAGAAGGATGGGTGGGTGGATGGATGGCGGGGAATAGATGTGACATTAGACCTGAAGACTTAGCAAAACCTCTGATCTGTTTCAACAGCTGGTGTTTTTGTGGTGACTATTTTCAGCGGCGGATGAATCCTTGTGAACACCTGATATCGTCTTTTGATCATTGACTCCTGGTATTTAATCTGATTCATTATGCTAAGGTGAGTCACTGGAGAATCAAAGCCTTTAGTTCTTTATTTAGCATTGATGGAAAGTCACATTTGGACTTTCTTAAAACACAGATCATCACATCGGTCTCCATTTCAACACTGTACACTAAATCCGGTCGCCATCCAGTTCACCGACGACGCTCCCTGCAGGTTTGTGTCTCTGCAGCACAAAGTCTCTGACCTGACTTTACGTAACGCTCAGACAGAAACACTTTCTACTTGGAGACGTTTGTGCAGCAGATCGGCGGCGTGCTGCTCAGAGCGGAGGCATGTGTTGTGAGACACCGGTTGGTTAGATAACATGTCTGAGAAACGGGACACATCGATTGGGATAAAGATTCAGCACTGGGGTAGACCAACAAGATGCCACAAACTGCACATGCGCAGACGCTGAGTTTAACACTGAACACATCGTTCACGTCCAAGTTGGACCGATCAGAACCGACCCGCCAGTGTACAAATGCACAGGAAAACTGTGATACTTTGTGATGGGACTGTCACGCGGCAGTTTCTCCGTCGAGGTTCCTGTGAGTTAAAGATTCTGAGACTTTACTTTCAAACAGTAACTGGAGTAAAAATGAGTTATGTTACCAACACTTTGGAATGGAGGAATGTTCGTGTTCTCTTCACTCTGTTGTTCCTAGCACTTGAATAGAACAGAACTTTATTGTCACTGTCATGTGAACTGTGAAAAACAATTAAACAGTTTAGAAGTTTGAACTGCTGAAAGACTAAGAATATCATTCACAATCATACCAAACAAGTGGAAAAAGTAAGCAGAGTTTTGAAAAATTCAGAGAAAGGTGCACTTAAAGAACAGGTGTGTCTAGTTAAAAAAAAAAAAAAAAAAAATCAGGTGAATAAAGTCTGACAAGTCAGTTGGACACATTTTCTAGGTTGAAATTTTCTGATTACAGTCAGACCAATAGGATGGACAAAAGGATAAAATTAGTAATATATAAAGTTTTGCAAGAAAACCTTATGATCCTCTTAAAATACATGTGTGGTTTGGGTTCTATGAAACCGGGTCAGGACTTGATACCAAACCAAATGAAAACCATTACACCATTAATGTTAAATCTCGCGATGATGCGTTCACTGACCTCCAAAAATGTCAGCGCGTAATAATCCATGATTTTCCTTCCATACTTTAAAAATCTGAAGCCTGATGGGTAGTCATGGTGGCGGGGTGTGTTTGTAATGGTGGTGTGTCTGGTTTAGACTGGGACCAGCAGAGACCTGAGCCGGTCTACATCTCTGTGACTCAGGCTGTGTTTAAAGTCCAGCTTCCTCTCATCATGTGCCGTTGCCGAGGGTCAAATGGCTTTTCATTTCAAAGTTCAGCGGAAAAAAAAAACTCTCCCAGTACGTAAAGTATTATGTAAAGACATGTGACGTGTGTTGTGTGTCATTCAGAAAAACTACAGCCCTCACGACCATTGCTTCAGCAGGTTTTTCCATTGCCGGGGCTCTTAAATTACACAACATCTCATATCAAGGACAATAAACTGGGTTCACACACGTTTTTACAGATGCAATTTACAAACTTTTTCCAGGACTTTTCACAGATGACAACGGTTCACAACCTTTAAATACTGAATGAGACTTGAGTTAAGACTAATCTGTAACAATATGAAGCCAAAATTGTACAAAAATGAATAAATAAATGGGCTGAATAAGGGTGTTAACGTCTGCAGTAAGATAATAATATCAAGAAACTCTGCAGAACTTTCACAACAAACATGTGAAATAAAGGAGAATCCACCCTTTGCATCAGAGGTGTCAAACATGTGGCCCCAGGGTCAAACTCAACCAACGCAAAAGGGTCCAATTCAGCCTATGGGATGAACTTTTGAAACGCAAAATTGGGCTGAAATTATTAACAATTAATGATGGCCCATCCCCAATACTAGTGTGAAAGTAACATCAACTATTGTCTGGAGTTTAAGGTGCAATTGCTTGAACCAAGAACATACAATGGCTCTATTATTGACAGCAGCCGGTCATGAATAATAAACGAATGCAGAAGTGACTGAGTTTGTAATCGATCAACAATAAGCATGTGACAAGCTCTGAACGGAAAGGTCATGACACTTCCACAAAACCGCTAGGGTGGAAAAACTGAAGTTTAAATCAACAAGTGTGAGTTATTATCGCAGTGATCTGGATGACAAAGAAGAATGGCATGAATACAAGTTTTCTCAGATACAAATGTTTAACTGTACAATTCTCAAATTGATAACATTTGTTAAGTATATACAGAACTATACTAATACGCACG
>JAPTHA010007050.1:0-10252 GCA_029814585.1 Gymnapogon annona | reverse complement strand
TAGTTGTGTCTAGTTATATCTACATGCGTCTAGTTGTGTCTAGTTGAGTCTAGTTGTGTCTGGTTGAGTCTTGGTTGTGTATAATTGTGTCTAGTTGTGTGTAGTTGTTCTAACACTTTTTTCTATTCTGTTCAGTTCATCGTGTAGTTCATTTCATCGTGCCATGTGTTTTTTATTTTTTATTTCAATGCCACACATGAGATGTTTGAACAATCTTTGAGCCACGTTCAAGATAATAACTGGAAAAGAAAACCTGCACGTCCAAGAGTCTCGGTTTGGGGTAAGTCCTCTTGTCACAACATATAAAGCTGCTGAGGGACAAATTAGACTATGACACGCTATCACAGTCTGTAATTAATGTTAAACTCTGGAGTGACAGCGACAACAACCGCCGCTACATGTGATGTAACTAAAGGTCTGACACGAGTCCATCTGTCTCAGCAGTTGTTACACGACTGCTGTGTGTTTTCTTTTGGACGCTAATGTGCATCTGTGGTCCAGGTTGATATGAACGAATAAGAACAATTTTAAAAAGTGATTTATCTGTGCTAGGAAATTGCAGTAGTGATGTTTATGAGTAAATCAAACATGGCACAGGAAATGTAATGACATCCTTGCAGGTCCGGTGTCTTTATTACAAAAATGTATTACTGTAAAATTAAAATAGATTGATCGAAACAGAATTGATATACAAATCCATTTTGTAATATGACACCCCAGACGATCCACGGTTTAAAACGTGAAAAAAAAAGACTCATTTTATATCATCATCTTTATGACACTAAGTACGGTATATTAAAATATTACCCGATGCTTAGTCTATGAATAACCAAACTGTGTAAGAACACACTGATTCAATAATGAAACTGTGACATTCAAAGTCTTTAGAATGATCACAGGACCAAGTGTCAACAGCACTAATTATCTCATAATGAAGCGAAAATTGTGGCTATTAACTGCCCTTCTGTTGAGTTATTATGTAATGGAGCCTTTTTTACGTACTGAGTAGGTCAGTAGGTAAAAAAAAAAGAAGTCAAACAACCGAACGAGAAAGAAATAAACAGATAACATTTTATGGATACGATTGGATTCTGTTATAATGCTCAGGTTAAGAACCCCAGTCGCAGGCCAGACTAGATTCAAAAATTATCTTTATTAATTAGATTCCAAGGAATATACTATTAATATTTACATAGTCTTCCTATTATAACTTCAACCAAAAAACGCTGCACAAAACACGGGAGTTACCTTTATCAAAACCAAACTTCAACGGTAAAATCATAAACTCAACTCCAACCAAAAATCACTCTTATGAGGAATATACAAATTGTAGAACCAAAAGAACAGGATTAAATGGCTAACTCAAATTCACTCCACGGAGGAGGCTAAACTAAGGAATTTAGACCAAATCTGTTTTCATCAGAACCAGAACTAGATAATTCAATAACAAAAAATCACTCTGAAGAAAGAAACCAGACTAGGACCAAGAACAAGAACTAGATAAATCAATAACCAAAAATCACTCATAAGAGAGGAACTACACTAGGGCTAACCCAATACTCACACAGGAACCGGACAAAGCTAGACAGACAAGACGAGGTCGCTTGCAATCGCTTGACATCTGACGGTCTGGCGAAGGAAACTAGGAAACCCAGGACTTTATATACACCAGGACACAGGTGACGCACATCGCACAGGTGTCACACATCAGGGATAACGAGACGCAGGAAGGACGAGACCCTGAGGAGGATGCTAGACACACAGGACCCAACACAACAAGAACCGACAGTATTGACACATAACCAGACTAACATGAGACACAACAGGTTTCCCTCACCACTGTCTACAGTGTGTTTACTCCTGGAGGATTCTGTTGGGTTTCTGTTAAACTAATCATAGAGTATATTTATCCACCTTTATATGCAAAGTTACTTGAGATAATGACAAATGTGAGTTGGTGCTTTTTGAATAAACTTTGATCGATTGATTGATTGATTTGTGGGCTAACCGTTAGCTACATGCTAGACCTAAATATAGAAGCACTTTGTGATGTGTCTGAATGCCAATGTCAATTAGGGACAATTATTAAGGGTTAAATTAAGAACAAAGCCAGCGTTTGAGTGTAGGAACTTCCAGAGCTGAGAATTGAAGCTCAACTCATGTTAGCTCTTAAGATGAGAGACCCAAGAGTAGACACCTCTCAGCTGCTGGAGCACAAGATGTATATTAAATGGTACTTGAAAACTGGGAGAAAAAAAAGACCTTGAAAGTCCTTAAAAAGTGCTTGAATTTGACCATGAAATAAGTGTATGAACCCTGTTTTTTAAATTGATGCAATGTTTGTCCAATCGCTGATGAATCATGTCCAACTCACACCATGTCCCTCTTTGATAGTGATGAATGCTTCAGTGCTGAACTAACACTACATACATTTACATTGAACTAGAATCACAATATTCAAGTATATCAGTGCTGTAAATATTACTTTAACAACTGCAGAAGGTGGTATCCGTGGTAGAAGAAGTGTCCATTCACATTAATGGTCCTCCTAAACAGAGCATTAACTCAGTGATGTGTTCACTGTTAAACGGAAAGAGTGAACACCATGAATGTAAAACACAAATCAAGTCTTTTATTTTCTCTGACACATAATAAAGTGTACAGCCAAAAGAAAAAGTGCAGTTCTATCATCCTTGCATCACATACATTCTTGTCTCATTGTCATTTCCAGTTAATTTCTTTCATTTAATTCTATACTCATATCAACTCTGGGTTTATCTTTTGACTGAGTAGAAAACAGACAAATATATATTTTAGAGTTCTGCTGATGTGTGGTGTCGTGGCCGAGGGCATCACTGAATCAATCACAAACCATTTCCTGTTTTGTTTGTTATTCGCTGCAGGAACCAATAGGAGACGTGGCTGATAATCTGAATTTAACCACGGCAATGAATTAAAAGTGACGGGAAGAGGAAAACATGGGCAGAACTGGGCTCAAAGTCCTCATCTATGACATCGGTTTAATCAGAATGACATGGAGAAAACATTCATATCAGTAGATAAATATGATAAATGCTGTATTATAAACGATGAAGATTAGATTTGATTGGACAGAGCTTTCTCTATGCCTTCTGGGAATTAATGTTCCAGCGACACAACATCACATGAACAGATATATGAAAAAAATAGGACATAAGAAAATAACAACTATAGAAACAGTATTACAACTAGAAATTGCACATTAAATGGACTGCACTTCTAAAGCGCTTTTCTACACATTTAAGACACTCAAAGCGCTTCACATTCACCCATTCACACACCAGTGGACGGCTGCTACACCACGCCCCCTAGTATTACAAATACTAGTAGTAATATTATAAAAATACTTTTCCTATGATAATATTCATAATAATGCCAGCATCAGTAATCAATATAAGCAATTAATATTAACAGCAATGACAAAATATAGTATACCAAATTAATAATCATTATTTGTTACAAACAAATATAAAGTAAACACAAAACCTGGACAACTGAAACTATGCAGTTGGATAACTGATAGAACATTATTTATTATTACAATACAAAGGGTCAATGTTAAATATGAGGAAATAATATGTGACATGTTTGTTTTACGACAAAAGAAGTACCATGCCTTTTCAGTATTATCATTGTCTGAAGAATGCTTTTAGATATCTGCACCAAATTTAAATTGTGGACATATCATGAAATAAATATTTATAATTATGATTTATTTATTATAAGAAAAATATTTATCATATTCAGGGATGCATTTAAATATATCTGTATACATGAACATGAATAAATATGAATATAAATGAATATATGAACAGATATTTTGGTGATATGTCCACCAGTAGGTGGCACTGTAACAAGCACACCTAATGGAAGAAGCATTACAAAATCCCCCAAAAATATGGAACTGGTTCAGTTACGAGGTAATTGATTCAGCACAAAACACTGATGCAAGATTTACCTTCTTACCGTTCCAGCCGAAGGATGTAATGCCAACAATTTATTTCACAATCTAAAGGTCTCACATATCAGTGAATGCTGCGACACAACACGGACAGAAAGAACAAATACTTCTTCCTCAACAACATCTCTGGAGCCTATAGACTCACTGCCTAACACATCTGAAAGCAACACACACGTCACTCTGGCCACGTTCACTGTCTAAATACATTGCCATGAGCACGGTGTTGAACTGATGAAAAAGACTATTGTAGGAATGTGTTGTGAATCTGTATCACTGATTCACAATATGTACACAATGACCAGCTGTTACCAGTAAAGTCCCAACACAAATAGGACAGATTCGTCTTGCAAAAGTATGTAAGTCCAGTTTATGTTTTCATCCTCACCCAGTGCTTCTCAATTATTTTCTGGTATGTTCCCCCTTAGGAAGAAGAAAACATTTGCCCCCCACAACTACAAATAATATCCCTTTTCTATAAGAATGTAATAAGAACCTTATGAGTAGCTCATCTGCTATGGTGTGGGTTTGTTTTGGTACATCTCTTTCAAAGATGCTATCATGCTCATTGGTTTACTGAAGAAGCGCTCACACAGTAGGATGATTATTGGGAATAATGTGAATTGGATTTGTTGTGGTGACCCTGGAAGGGAAAAAAGCCAAAAGGACTCATCATCATCATCATTTCACCCAAAAAACCTCATGTGGCTTATCAGCGTGATTGGGGTTATTTAATGTAGTTTGGCTTCATGCTGCTAAGCTTTTAGACTCAAAGGCCACCAGTCTTTCCTCATCTCCTACCGTAGACACAGTGAAGCCAAGCGCCGCATATGTAGCAACCTGCAATGGAGCAACACAATGCAACACAGGACCTGTGTTGGTTTAGTTCAGAGTGATGTGACCGTGCGCGATGTTGTAACTACTAAAATTAGCATTAAAAGAAAGGTTTAGGTGTCATTTGGTTAGCTCATAATGCGTTTGTTGGTGAGTATATTTAAGCAGAAGGAATCTTTCAGCTCATCACTGTGACTGAGCACCGTGACTGGTGTTTTGATGCTATCGAGCATGTCCTGCTTGTGCATGAATTTCTGGGTGAAAACAGTTAAAACTGCCTTCTCGTAGTCGTGTGGTGTATTGGGGCATGAAATGTTCAGGCGGATATCTTATTCCTCTGACTTTATTTGACCAAGTTGTCACAATATGCTTTGTTGTTGTCGTGGTTCCACTCTTGCTGTGGCTTGGGCCACTCCTCCTCCCTCCAAGGATGACCCAATTATTTATTCAGTTCACCTGTTCTATGCTGCGTGGCTGCTCTGTCTCGACCATTGGGTTGGTGTGGACATCTTGCAGCCTGGCCTCATCAGTTGTACCATGCTATGGCACTTATTAACCTGTACCCCATTACAGTCATGTTTCTTGGTCATAGCTTTTGAAAGACTTTGGTTTGATCTCATTATCTCTGTCTTTCTCAGTCTTTCTTTTCATCTCTGTTAATGATTGGAACAAAAAACACCTACATCATAGAGCTAATACTCCCCAAACACATTCAATGAGAGCACCACTGCCACCTACTGTAGTGGATGTGCAGTAGTATCCCCCAGGTGGGCATGCCCCACTATTTGAGAGACACTGCTCTAATCCTATACATACATTGTTTTCTACACAACACAGATTCTCTGCATGTGATGTTAAAAATGAGCAAAAAGAGGTAAAATAATGTTTTCAGTAGGTTAACCCCAACTCTTTCATGGTTTAATTCCATGGTAAAACATCATTATCAGAACAGGGGGGGGGAGGGGATCTGAATTTGATGCCATATTACCCCCAGCTATTACATACATTCCCTCAAATTTTGGACATGAGGGTTGTAATGATGTATAGTAAATTAAAATACTCCAAAATTGGGACTATAGTTGTAAATATGTAGAGATCTGCTGTGGAGGGCTGGTTCTATGGTCAAAGGGTTGACAGACAGTTCTAATGTGTACTGATCAAGCCTTCAGACCAAAGAACAACACATCAGGGATGATATAGTCCTTTTCTTCTCTCCCACTGACCCATGCACTAATCTGGTTTTGCAAAATGCTCTGAGTGTAATGACTGAAGCTGCAGATGTAAAGGTTAAAGGTTACAATATGTTTCAGATTTAATGTCTGTTAAAGGTCTTGTTGTCCTTCGTGGTGACATCCTCTATTCTGGTAACGGGGTTGTGGTCTTCCTGATACAGACCAAAGGCCTTGCAGACATAAATTACAGTTGTCTTCCTTGTCTGTTGGAGGCAGCGCTGTTCTTGTACCCGTCAGTGTTTAGCCGTGATGCTACTGGTCTGGAGAAAACTGTCATTTTAACTAAACTCTGCCGCTTACAGACTTCGGCAATTTACTTCTTGTGGAAAAACAACTGATCCTGAGAGACAGAAGGAAAGAAAGAAGGTCATGGAGAAAAGCACGAAGAGTTAAGAAGGGTTTGAGCAGGAAACAAAGGCTTCAGAGGACGAGAGTAGAAAACTATGAAAGTACTGGATTCTTGCCTGCGGACTGGACGGAATGGATGTTTGACGTAAACTGAAATTCAGCATTAGCCAACAATTAAAATTCTAATGACAAAAAACCACTATGAAACCTGGCAAATCAAATTGAAGATAAAAAAACACACAAAGAAGATGGAAATAGGAGACAAAAGAAATATGCAGTCCATTTTTCTTTAGTTTTCTCTGTTTTGATATATGATATATACTTCGAATTGACTCTAAGCTTTGATGGATCTCTAATTTATTCAACCTTTATTTATACAGGTGAGAGAATTGAGAACCAGTTCTCATTTCCAATGATGACTGGGCCAAGAGCAGATACACAACCATAGAAACATGAAAGCTGATACACTTACACATGATGAATAATACATGATCAGTCACTTAAATATAGGGAAAATACTGGATCTGCATAAACATCCACTGTAATAGTAGTAAATATAATGTTAAAAATAATCATTGGGAATGGATCCCTTAGTAAAGGCTACAGTTCCTAAAATGTTGGGATGTTGTGTAAAACTAAAATAAAAATATATTGCAATTGCTTTTGCACTGATCAGAAACATCAATGCAGAGTTCTTCAAATATCAAAGGAAATCCTGAAACAGATGATTAAAATGTGTGCTTCATCTGTGAATCCAGTTTCTGATCCTTGTTCTAGAGCAGGTACAGAGTAGTACTGAACCAGTCTGAGGTTTAGAGCTGGAAGGAAACATCCTGCGTCTGCTGATCTTTGAAGTGAATTGTTTTGAGCCTTTAGCAGAAGAGCAGAGAAACATACCAACTTTGGCACAAAGGCAGAAGAGGTTTTCAGCTAAAGCATGACAGGGGTGTGAGAGGATCGGGTTCACCTGGAGCCGCTGGACCTTCCATCCCTTAGGTTAGAACCTCAACCCTACACATTTTAATCTTCATGAACCTGACAGAAAAAGATCAAACACCATACTGTGATGAAACACCTGCTGGGCAGTTTCCACCAGAACCTCCCAGATGCCTCCCTGACCCAGTGTATTCTACAGAACCCAGACCAAACCTGCACAACATAGGGATGGTTTGTTTTTCTTCTACTTTGACATGCTGAAGAGGAGCAACTGAAGTCACTACAGATTTCTATGGATCTACTTGGAGGTTTTGGTCCTGATTCGGGTCCATTCCATCATGTTATTCATAAAACGTAAATAACAGCGTCCATGTGGGTGCTTGAAATACTTAAATTTCAATGTTATGTTTTCAAGGTTTTAAAAGTCCTTGAGTTTTAGTGTAAATGCTTGAAAATGCTTGCAGTTATAACTCCAGCTATTTACAACTTGAAAAATAAAACCTTATATCCAAAAAGGAAATTAGTGCATGCTCTCCATTGGAATCCAGGTACATTTTTACTTTTTTTTTTAGCTTTGTGTCTGAAGAATGCCAAGTAGCTTCCCCTTTTTGGAATCAAACTTGGGTTCTCTTTCAATTTCTGAATGTTTTGCTATTATTTGCTATTGTTGTGCGTATAGGTTAAGGTGTGCTGCCAGAAGTTAAAAAGGACCCTAACTGCCCGAACAATGCCTGAATTCAAATTCAGGCAGTTTGAATTGCCTGAAATTTTTCAAGGTCAACCTTGAAAAATTTCTACGAACACTGAAAAGTGCTTTTCAATACACAGTTTGTTTTATATAACACATGCAAAGTGCCCAAAGATAATGGTAAAAACTATGTAAAGACCAGTGACGTGCGGTGAAGTTGTCGGCTGGTGAGGCACAGACTTCATCACAATCGGTTTACAAACATGTGAATATATAGTAGCTTATTCACTATTTGATTAACGGGTTACGTTTAAAATCTCACATCAGCTTTAATCACATACAAACCGTAGCACAAAAAAAACCCCATTACAGTGGTCAGTGGACCAAACATTTTTTACACCACTGAATGGTTTAATGTGTGACAATAATTTCATGGACCGGTGTTCATCTACTTCCTCATTTGGCACAAGTTGTGACGGGTAAATACAACAACATAACATGATATGGAAACCGAAGAAGAATCCGGACATGTCTGCCTTTTCACAGTCGTTTAAGTTTCGCTACTTAGCACGAGAAACACATCACACACATACAGTCATTAAACTAAACTATGTAAACTTAGTTCATATAGCAGATGTGTTTGAACATTTTAATAGTGACGTAACAGAAAGACCGCAATATGGACGCACTGCACAGCACCTGTACAGTCAGCAGAGTGATTGTACAGTCCCAGGTGAGGCCGAGCCGGCTGATGCCTCGCTCCGCTTCTCATTGCAGTATTTGATTTGTAAATGCAAAAATTCAGCGATTTTGATTGGATTTTTAAGAATTAGTCTATATATTAGTCTATATTATTATAACCATTTATTTCTTTTCATGATAACAGTTGAGGCCGTGCCTCACTTGCCTCCCCTGACTGCACGTCAGTGGTCAAGACACTGTTGTTATTCTGTAGTTATCATGGCTCACCCATGCTGTGGCTTGGCCACGCCCTCAAGGGGCCTGACCTGATTACCTTATCAGCGTCACCTGGCTCTTGCTGCAGGGCTGAGGCTTGTTGGGGATCAGGCCTCTGCATGTACAGTATATAAGGCCTATCAGTGCACCACGCGGACAAAAGTTTGGTCTGCCATTTTGTTTTTCCTCTGTGCCATAACCCGGAGGACGGTTAGCTAAGGTAAGAGCTAACCTGTTTCGAGCGCCGTTGCCATCCGTCGTTCTCGCTAATGTTCGTTCCCTGTAATGAAAACTGGACTACCTGAGGCTGGACATTAACACCAGGAAGGAGACCAAAAACTACTGTGTTCTCATTTTTACTGAGACGTGGCTAAAGTGACCAGCAGTGTTTGCATTTGGAAGGAGTTTTTATTGTTGGTGGGGATTGTAACCAGGTCAACATGAAGATAGTCCTCCAAAATTTCCACCAGCATGTGAACTTTGCAACCAGAAGCGAAAACACACTGGCTCTGACCTACACCAACATCAAATATCAAATGGGCCTTCCGTGCAGTCCCTCACCCCCATCTAGGCTCTTCAGACCACCTCTTTGTTATGCTGATTCTGTCATACCGGCCCCTGCTCATCAGAGAGAAAGCTGCTCTGAAGAGGGTGAGAGTGTGGCCTGAAGGAGCTATGTCTGCACTGCAAGGCTGCTTTGAATGCA
The DNA here is from genome assembly GCA_029814585.1 of Gymnapogon annona. Classification (NCBI taxonomy): domain Eukaryota; kingdom Metazoa; phylum Chordata; class Actinopteri; order Kurtiformes; family Apogonidae; genus Gymnapogon; species Gymnapogon annona. The sequence goes on along the minus strand of JAPTHA010007050.1, from coordinate 554 downwards.
CTGACTCTGACATGTTCAGGGACTCTGCAAGGGGCGGTCAGTACACAGATGTGGAGGAGTACACCACATCTGTGTCAGACCCAATCCAGTAGTGGATGGACCAGGTCACAACTGCCAAGACTTTTATTACTCGGGCAAACCAGAAACATTGGATGGACAAGGAGGTGCGTATGAGACTGTGGGACGTAACGCTGCCTTCAAATCTGGAGCATCTCCGTTTGGTCCAGAAGCTGCAAGGCCTCAGACTGGAAGCCTTTCTGGACAGTGGTGAGGGCAGTGGAGAAGATCATCCGGACTTCACTCCCCCCCATCCAAGACATTGCTCACAAACGCTGCTTGACCAGGGCTCGAATTAAATAAAGAAAATCTGGGATTTACACTGAAAAAAAAAGGAAAATGGAGAGAATAATATTAGAATAAATTGTGATCACTAGTGATGGAGTCACCTCCACCTTAAATGCTAGATACAGACTGATGCAGTTCAACTTCCTCCATCAGGTGTATATTACTCCACAAAAGGTGCAGAAATATAACAGTAATGTGCCACCTCTGTG
>JAPTHA010006987.1:0-10254 GCA_029814585.1 Gymnapogon annona | reverse complement strand
AACACAATACAAAGACACACACACACACACACACACACACACACACACACACACACACACACACACACACACACACAGCGTCTGGGTTCAAATGAATCAAGCAGCTGGTGAGTTTTCAAGATCAAATGTATCGAACAAATGCATATATCTGGAGGGGTGATGACATTAAACATGTTTTCTCTGTGTTTGAAGATTGGGTATTGAAGAACAGCTTATTGACGGCAGACATGAAAAATAAAGAGTGCTCCTGTAATAGGCTAAATGACAACACACATGCTTAAAAGATTATAAACTAAAATTCATTACCAAAACAATAAGTTGTGATAAAAATTTAAAAGAGACAATTGTGGTTTACAGTGGAAGCATATCACACATGAGAAAAACAAAGATAAACACATACATCAGAGGTTTTCCCAATAAAACAGGCCTTAATCAGAGCAAATGAAAATACAGATACTTCAATGCTAGGAGTCGAGGCATAATGCCACAAAATGCACTTAACACTGACTGTTTCTACTACATGCCGTCCCTCCAAGTGTCTTTACTAGGTAATTTACAGAACACGTCGTGAATCAGGGCTAGAATCTTCCATGATCTCACTATCTTGCAAACCAAGCCGAATTGCGATGTAATGTGGTAGCGGAAGAGGGAGTGCGAGCCACCAGTAAAATAATATTTGTTTCAGTGGCATTAGACGGTTACTTGATATTTCTACAATTATTTGTGTAGACAGTCTTCAATTACCTTTTATTGCAATGACAGAATAGAGGAGTAGATCCTGTATAAAAGTTTCTTTGGCATGTTTGCACTTGTCTTATGTAAAACATTATTCATATTTAAAGTGAAACCTTAAAGATAAAGCAAACCCCCTTTTGATGAACTTAATACCGATTGTTATTTGCAATAGATGTTCATATAGAGTATATTTGTTACCTCTCTCCTCGATTTACTGTTTTATAAGCAAACTGTTTCTCGTGATACACACATTTGTCATTGGAGAGATATTCTTGTTCTCTAGTGAATTTACAGAACATTCACTGTATCATGATATATACATTTAGCGTGATATGTAATGAGATGATGGAAGGTTTTGGTCATATTGCTAGGCTCTGGTTTCATATTGTTTTTAGAAAATAATTAGAAAATGTTAAGCCACAGTTGGGAAATCCTCTGTGTCAACCACACACACAGACAGACAGACATGTTGAAGGACAAACATGAAAATGAAGCGTGATTTAAAGGGAAGGTACCATAAAGGGTTCAGAGCTCACCCTGCCGCCATACTGCAGCATGGGGGCCGGCAGGACGCGGCCCGTCACCTGAGCCATTTCATCCCGTACACGGAACTGGAACTCCTGGACAAATGGATCGGACTCGTAGTTTGCGCTCCGCACCTGAACGAAAATGAAGTATTTTTACTTAATAAGAATACAAAAGAAAGAAATAAAACAGTAAGGTGTCTGTATGAGGTGAATCTGAACAGGATTCTCACCAGCCTGCTGATCTCCTCTTGCCTGTCTGGAGCTGAGCGTGCTGTCGCTTTGATCATGGTGGAGGTCTGGTTGTCCGTTAGTTTTTTAATGCAGCGCTGACCGGCCACAATGTTACACACCTGCATGTAGAAACTGTTAGTTTTCTGGAGCCTTCGGTTGTATGTGACAGCTTTTTAATTGTTATTTGACTGGAAAACAACATCATTACTACATTCACAATGCCTACAAAAACAAGCTGACGTGTTTCCAGTAGAGTTTTACAAAAGTATCAAAACCAAATCTTACATGTTAACATAACTTTTAAACATCTGTTTGAATCAAAATTGCTGCATGCTGGTGTATAGTATCCAACCTTAGGGTAGACAGCATTTTAGACAAACTTTGTAAGGTAGGGTGGAGTGGAGCTCAACATTTGTAGATGCTGAAGTATTGAAATCAGCACTAGGGACATAAATGCTACACATCCATAGGTTAGTGCAATGCCTATGTGCAACAAGGCTCTACATAAGATCTAACATAGTCGCAGATCATGAGAACCCCCAGCGTTATTTCAGAGCACAACAGATGACTATGCTGTGAGCTTCATAAATTTTGGTTTGTGGGGCTGTAAGGGCAAACACCTTCACTACTGAACATGTATTTCATCAGAAAGGAGTGACGCAGCCACTTGGAATGCTATTGCTCACACACAGGCCACTGGTATGTCAGCCCCTACACAAGTACCAATCAACACCCCCACGATAAGAAATTCATTTAAAAACTTTGACCCATTAATTTTGACAGCAGCACTACATGCATGTAATTAATCCTCTGAAGTTTAATAATGACAATGACAGCATGAAACGTCAGACTCACTTAACAGTAAAGTTTGTGTGTAGTTTCAATTACTGCGCAGTTTGTAAGGTGATCTCTAATGATTCACTTTACCTCCAGGGGCAGGTAGGTGTGTTTCTGTTCCTGTCCCACCTGCAAACATGGCAGGTGGGGGTACTTGAGCTGCAGACTGTACTTCTCTCTGAAGTACTGTGCAACTGTGCGCTCCACCGTCTGCCCGTTCTCCAGCTGCAATGGAAATCTGTGGATCGCAGCAAGAACATAAGGTGTTGAATTTTCATTAGACTTCAGCATTTCTTAATTCGGGCCGGTAGCATCTTTGATTGTGGGTTAACAGCTGCAATGCATAAACGTACGTCTGGAGGCTGGCGGGGCGTCGTGTTACATTGCAGACTCTGTACTTCCTACGCATGGTTCCACAGTGTGTCACTTCCACTTTAAGACCTGCAGAAGTTGAGGCGTCGGTGTGAATAAGCATCAGCAAAATGTAAGGGACTTCAGCTCGTCTGTACAGAGTGGAATGACTGAACAAGGTAGAATTCTCAGATCAGCAAAAATCTAGGTTCGTGTTGTAGGTGTCGAAGTGCGAGAAAACATCTGAAACTACAGGAGCTTCCTACTGGAAAGCAAACAGACCAGAACAATGAGGCTTGAAAACAAGCTACTGGCTGACAAGATACCTTTGATCTCTTTGGTGAACTTGACCCTGTGGGAGTCTGTGAGGGGGCGGGGCTGCTCATCTATGTTATGAATGTCCAGGACTTCACACATGAACTGGATCACAGGCTGGGCTTTATAAAAAGCTGTGGCCGACACTGAAAAGACACAGGACAAGGTCATTTGTAAGGGTACAGTTGTGGAATCTAACATTCAGGTCACTCAACATAAAACCCACTTTAATTCCATTAAGATAAAGACTTTATTTGCATCTACTTTGGTACAAATTAAATTGACACAGTATGACTAACAGTCAGCATGAACTATAGACCAAAAAAAGATGTGATTCGTACTGAAACAGCAACTGTGTTGCATCATTCAAGATGACCTAAATCACATTCACACAAAATTGAAACTATGGCAAATTTGTGACCAGCTAATTCAACTTCAAGTCCAAGACAGGTTTCATAATATAGTGTAAGCTTTGTTTGGACAAAAAGTTGCTTTCAATTAGAGCAAGCAAATGTAACTGAAACCATGATAGCACCGAGACCGATTTATGCTGCGGGATCTTTGTGTTACTCGTGTTTCCAAATTCAGCTTTACTCTTTCCTTTACCCTTTCAAGCTGTCATCATTGAAAGTCTATTACTGTTACTGGACAATAACTTGTTTACCTTTCAGCATATTGTAATTCAAGTGGTCAGAGAAAACATGAGACTTGTGCATCTACTTCTTTTACCCTGCAATGGCCTGATTTTCTCTCACAGCAGGTCTTCTCAGACATGCAGGACTCTTACAGGCTGTGTGTGGCTGACAACTGTAATTAGCAGTTGCTGATCTGATTCTGTCAGATGAGAGACATAATGATACCATCTCTACTTTGGGTCTCAACAAAAACTGCTTCATTTTTCCTAATAGCATGTCTTCCATATTCTCTTTGTATTTGGACTGAGAGGTCAGAGCGGTGACAGAGGGAATGTGTGCTCGTGACAATAAAGGGTTCATTCATTCATTTATGGCATTTCCCCTCTTATTTTATGCACTATCACGTACATAAATAAGCAGCTCCCCAATGGACTGTTTTCATCTGACACACAAATCATAAGCACTTTTAGGGAAAATCTTCTCACCATCGATATTGAGCATCATCTTCCACATTGCTGGCCGTACTGACTGGTGGAAGCCGAACCACACCTCTCTCCCTCCTCCGAGTGGGTGGTCATACCCTTCTGGGGAGGAAAAAAAGGAGCGTCCGACAGGTGTGTACCTGAAGGAAACAGACAGTGTAAAAGGTGACGCAGAGGTAGGCAGCAAACAAAAATAACATTACAATCCCTCTACAGGTCACTGAACGTAGCAAGAGAGAGGCCTGAGATGGAGGTCAAAGATTGTTTTCATTTGTGTTACTTTGATTAATGAGTCCTGGCACATCAGATGAGTATTGCGGTGCATCTTTGTTTTCACTAAACTGGCCCTGTTACAATATGTAGAAGTGTGGTAGAAATGCTGCATAGTAAATTAAGCAAGCTGTACAGTAGCTCCAGGCTGCAAGTATCCTTTCCTGTTCATTCTTGGATCAGATTTCTTGGCCAAGACAACTCATCAACAGGAAATACTCTGCTCATGCTTAATTCAGAACCACTTAAATTGTAACTCTTCTAGGAACCAGCCTGCGACTGAGACCGAAAAGTGTGAAGTGTATGAACTGTGAACCCTATAAACTATACTAGTCTACAAATATTTAACCTTGATGGATATTTTTCAGTTTTAATTACATTTGTATTATTTCTACACTTTTGTTGGAGTGGGTCTGAATATAATACGTTCAGTATTTTCAAAAGGTCAGAACAGTAGAGGCACTATGTAAGACACATTGCATCTACTAAATTTTATTAATGTATATGATTGATGGTACATAATGAATACAAGTCTCTAGGGAAATTAACTCACTTCATGGAGGGCAGATGGCGAAGGACGACGTCCACTGCATGAACAGGATTAGTACTGAGTGGTTTCTCCAGGTCCAGCGGTTCTGCTACAGCTCGTCCAGTTAAAACTTCGTGAAGCAAGTGCCAGCTGACCAATGACACAAACCTCATGGTGACTTTGAAGGGGCGGTCTTTTCCTCCTTCGCCAGGCAGGGTGACGTCCAGGTCCACCTAAGGAGGAGAATGGGGGTTAACTTAGTCCATCAATCAGAGCGAAAATCTCCTCCCTATGACAAATACAACCTTAGTTGAATAATTAGCGTTTTTCCACATGTGGCTGCACTAATAGTTTCCAACATAGACTCATTGTATGATTAAAAACTACACCATTGAGTTGACAGTGAAGTATGTTCATCTTTCATTCTTTGCTGTCTGAAAGCTGATTCGTCTGAGTCAACAGTATTCACTCAAACATCTGCTAAAGCCTTGAAATTATTTTCTGAGGAAAAAATGTGATTCCTGCTGGTTTTACACTAATCACCAGAGTCCAGGACTAAGATTCTGCCCAAGATCCACTCAAGGTGAATTAACATTTTATAAAAAAACAAAACCTAAGCCTTTTTAAAAACATTTATAATTTAGAACTTATGAGCTGCAGGAATTATAAATCTCATATCTAACAAGCTACAAAGACATTAATATATTGAATACAGCTGTTAACTAGTGAAGCTAGTTGGTGCGTACAGATACCTGAAATGAACAGTAGTATTTAACACAGCTTGTGTGTTAAAACGTGTTCTGTTCACTTTTAATGTGTTTTTTTTTTCATGATAAATACTTTTTGAATGCAAGTGACTGTAGGATTTACATGTTCTTTTGGGGTCGATGGACTTAGATTCATAAGTAGATTTCATAACAAAAGGTAGAAAAATTAGTGAAAATTTCTGTGATAACTGTAACCAAAAATGTGTCTCTTGAACTTGCATTGTTCTGCTATGTGAAGGCACATGTCGTCATAAAACCTGAAAAGAGAAGGCTTTTGATTTGAAGTGCTGTAAATGTTGTCAGCTTTCTTTAAGAAATATCTGAAGGGTATGGTGTTGACAAAGGCTACATCATCCTAACATGAACTACACTTACCCCAGCAGTGGCGACAGGCAGTGGATTTGCAGTATAAAGGCTTTTTTTCCCATCATAAACTGGCAGACTGTCACCGAAGATGGTCACCTTGAAATGCTGAACCATTGAGTCCACCACCTCCCTGTGAAGAACGCAAGGGCAGATGAACCACTCAAATCAATGCAAGAACTACACTGAGAATTAAGTGTCTTAAATCACTGAACGCTGACCTGTTGACCCGACGGGGACATTTATCGGGCTTGATATCGACCTCGTACAGGTAGACATCAATCTTGGGGATTTCCACCTGGAAGCAGTTGGCCAGGAGCTTGATTGGCTTCCCGATGGTGCCATAGCCAGGTCGCCGTGGCAATGAAAAAAGGGCCTGGGCTCCAGCGGCTCCTGTAAAAACACATTCAAAACAAAGAAACCATTTTCAACACACCGCAAATTCCTCCTCTTGTCAAAATAGAACAGAATCTTTCAGAAAACTGAATAAAACTTTCTCAACCTCCATCTGCTCTGTGGCCAGACTTCAGTGGTGCTCCAATGATGAATATTATACATGACACTATGATGACTCTTTACATCTTAATGCTTCTCTGCCTTCCCAGGTGACTAGTGTACTTATGCCCAAAGCTCCTGATTTTAGAATTCCCCTAATTAACGCTTCAAAACTCTGCCGAGATATCTGTATCTATTCAGAGACCAAATGATTTATATCAGCCAGAAATGACAATGGCCTTTCCCTCATATGAATTGATCAAACTGGAATTGCATGCTAACATATATGTAGGTGTAGTCATTTCTATTGCTATAGAAGTACATTGCACATTAAGTAAAGATGAAGAAACTGAATGAAAAATTCAGAAGAGATACCGCAGGTCTTAAATGATCAGTTCACAATTATTTTGACGAACAAACTTCCCCTACGTGGGACAATAAAGTTCTATCATCATTTTACAATAGCAAGCTTACTGTACAGGTTAGTTCTTGTTAAGAGAATTTACAGCACAGGTTATTACTCATAACAAAATGCTGCATAAATTATCTCCTGAGTCAATGGTAAAAAGAGAACGCAGAAAGTCCCTGACTAACTATTCAAGTGAACCATTTAGGACAGAGCACAACTTAATATTGAGGAATGGATGAACCCTTTCCGCCAAGCTGCGAGCCCTGACAGGAACACCAGCAGAGTACAGAGGAAGGAAGTGGTTAGTAAGGAGGGAAGAGCCGAAAAGTCAGAGCTGGAACTGAAGATGATCTGACCTTTGTTCGTCTTAAGTGAAAAAAACGACAAACAGAATGTCGCCGTACTTTCTTTTTCGCATCAATCTGATAATTGCCGTTTTAAAGGTTACTTAGTTTACTGACATTTTGGGCGAAGCGTAGCTCAGCGGTCACATATTTCTCCTGACTGACATAGCCTTTGCCAGACAGGAGAAGTGGGCGGGTGACGCACCGCTCTAACTCGACACTCATTTGCATAAATGCCAAACTGGAAACTCCTCTGCGAAACAAAAAAAAATGACATCACACGACCACAAAATTTCCATGAATGTGAGTCAGGCAGGAATCCACACATGTACGTTAAAAAAAAAAAAACGAGCAACATGACATGCAAAGGGCTCCAGCTGTGCAAATATCAAGATGTGATTGAAATGGGACAACGTACACATGCAAAACTCAGTGGTGAATGCTGCTGTGAAATAAGCGTGGGTGGAAAATGTTTAAAGTGATTCAGAGTATGATAGCGAACAAGGTCAAGGGCTGACCCCGACAAAAGCAGGACTCCCTCAGTAAAAGGCTGCGCTCTCTGCTGATATGTCCCCAGGTTGCTTCCTCCCCTGTGCAGTTCCCATGGCAATGGCACCCGTGTGGCTACAGTTTCTCCATGGCAACTAAAGGCATGCTGACAAGAGGAGGAAAAACAGGTGCATATAGAATTGTCTCGTCTATCTTGTAGCTCAGACAATATAAAAAAAAAACAAACATAACCTTGATTTGAATTAAGTTTTGATGTGAAAGGTGAAGCAGGAAAAAAAAAGTAGGTGTGAACTCCAACATCAATACAAAGGCAAACGTGCTCGACTAATCACAGAACAGGCTGCTACACTAGGAATGACCCAAAAGCACAAAGGTTCACTGTATAGTTAGCAACAGTGGAGAGATTAATGACCACTTATCAGGTCGCTTCATCATACAAATGCACCGAACCGCCACTAGCAAGCCACACAAAGCTGACATTCAACCCACACACTTTATCAAGTACTACACTGATTAATGCTGCACAGTCCTGACATCATTTTAGTGAAGCTGGAGAATAAAGATGTGTAAACCTGATACAATTGCAATAACTACTTCTACCACCTTACAGCAGAGTATGACACCTGTGATGCAAAGGCAAGGATTTTTCCCCATCAACCCAAAGCAGTCCAGTCGCCATAACAAAAACAATGTTGAATTATTGAACAGTATATACAGAAACTTAGAATTTAAATAAAACATGTAAATATTTCACTTCTCCATACTCCTGATCCAAGAAATGTGGAAACTCTTTATATTTATCCTTCAAACAGCTGAGCAAAAAACATTAAGTGTGAAGATGCTAATGGAAGATTATTATGATTATTATATTATTATTATGCTTATATTCATCCCATTACAATTATTAAACAGCAGTTTCTCAGTTTGGGAGAAAGTATATCCATCTACCCAAATCATTTGCTAGAGAAATACCAGTGACAAGCTAATAATGGAAAATAGCCTCAGCAAAAAAAATGCTACATGCCAATACGTTTGCTCGCCATCATTTCAGAAAAGTAATGTTATGGCTTCACTTACAAATTTCCAAAGCGTGTCACAATGCAGAGAGACATGAATCCAACAAATCTACCTACCTCCTTGAAATCCACTGCAGGAATTAAGCCTTGGCATTCTTTGTACTGTTTACGTGTTGAGGTACACCGTGTCACAGACATCAGGACTGAAGTAATGCAGCTGTTCATGTTCCATATAGCTTTTCTACAGACTTAAGGTGCATTATTTATCAAGCCAGGAGGTAAATCTGCAAGAAAATCTTATATCTGCAAGCAAATTGTAGACTCCAGCACAGCTTTGAATCATGGTTATCGTCATGTATGTCCACAAAATAGGAAAAGCATCCAAAACATTCCAAAAAAAAAACTTGCTGAAGAACAAACTACCTGCAAACAGTAGATGAGGGGAAAGTAATTTGACACTTTTGACCATCTCCACATTGACTTGACATGAATTTGACAACTTGAATAAAGAAAACCGAAGATGCAATTCATTAAAATGCATCGAGAATAGTTAGGAATGTGATTTTGTGGTTGCTGAATCAACTGCAGCCAGTCTTATCTAATCTGGATATGACGTTTGTTTTGTGCAGCACAGACTTCATTCACTTGGTGACGCAGTCTTGTCATAATTCTGAATATTTGAATAATCAGCCACAGCTATGGACAGAACCACTGCTCTTTTGGAGGGGGAAGGGGGGGGGCGTGTAGGCGTATGGAAAGTGCGGGTCTGTGTCCGTCAACCACTTTGGCCCCCCTTGTTCTGCCCGGTGTCCCCCGGATGCTACAAAGACAATACACAAGCTGTGACACAAATTACAGCCTGTGGGCTACAAAGTCAATTGACTTCTGATGGTCACGCTTCATTGATTTGTAATTAAACAGAGGCAGCAGTTAAACTGAAGATTATTCAATAGACTGAGCGTAACTATGGCAGCAGCTGGAGTGACAATGCGCATGTTCCACAGACAGAGACGCACACATACACACGCCAGCCTTCAGACACACCTGACGGGATCACCACCTGCCTCTGACACACAATTATGCGCAGAACCCGTGAGACTGGTTTGGAGAAGCACACACACACACACACACACACATCCAGAATGACCCGGTAAAACATACCCACACACCCAAAAAATGACCGGCTAAAAACACACCCACAAAATGACCCCGTTAATTTATATCCACAGAGAATGACCCGGTAAACCACACACACACACACACAGAATGACCGGGTAAACCCCACACACACACACACAGAATGACCGGGTAAACCACACACACACACAGAATGACCGGGTAAACCACACACACACACAGAATGACCGGGTAAACCACACACACACAGAATGACCGGGTAAAACACACACACACACACACACACACACACACACACAGA
>JAPTHA010006957.1:0-10256 GCA_029814585.1 Gymnapogon annona | reverse complement strand
TGCACATCATGTCAGGTACAGTTTAATTGTCTGATGGCTCGGGGGAAGAAGCTGTCACTGAACCTGGACGTTCTACAGCGGATGCGCAGCGCATTAACAAAGTTTTCAGTAGGATAATCTGTGTGAGTTCATTTAATTTTGAAAGGTACAAATCTAACATGTATTTCAAATGCGTTCACCAGAATGGCCTCTGACTTCACTATAACAGTCTCCGCAGGAAACTAGAACAAGAATTTTCACCTCAGAGTCAGCAGTTAGGACAAACTTTTTGGAAACTACTATTAAGGGCATATTAATAGGACTGTTAAATTGCATTGAGGACATTAAATTCCAACGTTTGATTGGCTGTTAGTTACAGTCTGATGGGGGGGTCAGATGTCAGTGTTGGCTCTTGGATGAGGGTTATGTCACTGCCCTCAACTGCTCCCACTGTCCACATATAGACACACTGACTATAACACAAAGTGATGGTGGATCTTGGGATAAAAACAGGAAGTTATTACTTTTCCCAGGCAATGGTAGTGTTTCCCACACTATGAACAGAAATAGGATGGAGAGACAGTTGGAATGTAGTCAAGATTCAAGAAACACTCAAAGACTTTGGTCTGTTTTGGTGGTGAAACGCTGGAATTCATGTTTGTGATTTTACCACAATTTTATATTATTGAATATAATTTTCCAAACTGTTTATGTCTGTGCGCCGTTTGCACAACACCAACCGGGTGTGTGTAGCGTCAAAACTACTTGTACATGTGAGGCACTAATATGTTGTCCAAAGCAATGTTCTCAGATTTCCTCCAAGTACCCTGTTCCCAGAACACACTTGTTGGTAAATTTAGTATAAAACACATACCGTCATAAGTATCAGGACCTCAACCACACACAGAGCATTTGGGGGAGTCCTCCAGAATGGCACAGGAGTGTTTATGGAGATACAAGCAGAGACAGTTTGGATTCACTGGAGCACTCTGCATTTGTCTCCAAGAAATCTGAGACTGTTTTCGACAAGGACAGCAAATAAGATACAGAGAGAGTTCAGGGAAAGCAAGAGGAGGACCCTCCATCACGCACTGTGGCTCAAACCACGTGGGCCATATTTTTTTTTTGTACATATCTGGACACATTCCTCAAAACATGTTTAAGTGAAGAGTCTCAGGACTGTGAGCAGTATGACATGGAGTCATGACGCGTGTAGATGATGGAGAGCAGGGCTTCAGCAGCTCCAGTGAAGACGACAGCCCCACTGAGAGCTGGTCCTTGGTAAGAACACAAATAATGCATGTGCACTGTTGCCCAGAAAGATGGAATCAAATATTTAACCCCACGCCCCTCCCCTGGAAATTACTGTAACCGATGTGATTTATGTTTGATGAAGTGTAACTGGGACTCGGTATGTAATATACCCAAACAATGGTGATGTGAATCATTACAAAAAAAAATAAGAGGAATGTGCCTGAAAACACAATTATTCCAGTTTTATGTTGCAATGGTGCAACTGTACAAAAATGAGTAAGCATTTGATTCATTTCCCTAGACAGCATAAAAGGAAATGGTACTTACAGCAGGACACTCATGTCAGGTTTAACAGTGTAACATGGAATGACATGAATTTGTGTTTGAATGACAGACACAGACAGGCTCCGAGTTCATGAACTCTTACTAGAGTCTGACATTCAGAATATTTTTACAAATTACCACAACATGAGCAAACAGATCATTTTGCTGCTACAAAGAGGAAGAGTGAGTTACAGATCTGTTCTGTAGATGTGGATGAATGAATAAACAAACAGCGCCTCCGGTAATTATCGTGGGACGCACTGAAGACGTGAAAGGGGTTTTATGACTGAATGAATTCTCCATAAAACGGATTTAATATGTAACAAGTCTTCACTTATTTTCACATCTGAAAGTGAGATTTTGTGAAGAGACATCCTTCCCTCCTGAGATAAATCCAACCAGTGTTAATGTAGCACTTCTCTCACCAAGAAGAATAATAAACAGAATATTTGACATGTCAGGAGGACCTGAGATGGATTTCCCAGAAAACCGAACAGGTCATAAGAACGTCACACTGACATCATGTTTGTCCTTTTAGTGTGTGTTTTTGTAATGATGCAATACAGACGTCCACGTAGGTCCTCATTTGTCCAGGTTATCGTCCTTTTTGATAGTGCTTCTTAATTCACTTGGGTTGGGTTTTAACTCTTGAAGCGCTAAAAAGAAATGCAACGGTAACCCTTCTTGTGTGGTTGTGTTGTGTTGCACACCCGGGTCAGAGTGTGTATCGTCAGTTTGATCTGCAGGCCCATGCTGTTTCCTGGATGTGTGTTTGCAGCCATGTGCTCCATCCGCGGCCCGTGTCTCCCTGCCCACAATGGAACTTTAAAAAAAATTTCCCGTCACAGTATGCACAGACATTACATAACACCACGCTGGGTGTAAAAGTGGATTTCAGAGCTCAGACAGCACCTCCACATTTCCTCTTCTTCCACCTTGATATTAAGTAGTAAAGTTAGAAGCCAGAGGGTTTGTTGGCATCTTGCTTCTTATTACTATTGGACAATATATGTTATCCTATATTATAGGTTCTTATAGTGTGTATAAATTCCCTTGAGTTCTACAAACTGTGGAACTGATTTTAAGCCCTCTGTACTGTCAAATACTGAATATATCTTTCATTTCAGAAATTAAGAATGTCTTACATCAACACATATTAGTGTAGACATACTAGAGTATATTAACACTAAAAAAACCTAAATAGCTGCCAGTCGCTAAAAGCCTTTATTAGACAAAAATGTGCTCGGATCCACTAACCTTATTCACATATGAAAATACTACATGTAAAAAATAGTTTAGCAGATTTTCATTGGAATCAGATGTATTTTTAATATAGATGTTCAGATGCTGTGTGGAAACATGGAACCAACCTCATCTATTGCGAGACTGATTCATCATTCAAAGCCTTGTATTTTGACAAATGACAGGAGTTATAGACATTAGGTTTTATGTTAAGTAAATTAGATTATTTATGGTCAATAATAATGTTTCCTTAGTTTTCTGTTTTATTATTATTGATCATAATAATAAGATATTTGCCCTGAACTATTGTGCCAATGACCAGTAAAACAAACACAGAGAAATGTGTGCTGTTCACTGGAAAATGAAACGAATGATATTATAATAAAAGACGAATCAATTAGAAAAGGGTAAATGTGGAAAAAATTTATTTGGAAGTCATCATTAAAGTAGTCATAGGTCTTTAAAGGTTGAACATATTTTCAAGTTGGTTTGCTTGACTCCAGAGTCTGTGTTAATACTGTAATGTGTTTATGTTCAGCTTCTGTCTGAACACGAGTCCACAGGGGGAAAAAGAAAGACTATGACGCTTGTTACACACTGCTAAAAATAGCACAATATCTATATGAGCTGAAGAAAATGATGAGTACTTTATGGTGGTAATAAACCTTGGACTCCAACAGTTATTCCATATTATATAAGAGGATTTGTTAGAGCTATCACAGTCTGGCCGCTGGTGATTTTAAGAGTATATTCTGCCTCACAGAGTCCAAAAACGGGTGATCTGTCAGAAATAAAAGTTAGTTCATTATCTCGTGTCATCGGCTAATTATTCGGTGACAAACAGAAATGTGAATTGTTATTGACATTGTGCGTTTGTTACGTGGGAGAGGAGCATTAACAGAGTTTTGGTCAGACAAATCCAGGCCTGAAAACTCAACTAATCAGATTTTTCTAAAGCCAGACCACGTGTCTGGTGGGACCGGTCTGTGGGGGCAGGTCCAGCACTTCAGTTGTGATGCGTGGCTCAGGCTGCGTCCTGATTGGCTGATGCGGCCCATCCTCCCACAACACCCTCGTCTCCGTGGTAATGAAATGAATGTATGTTTGACCTCAAGAGAGATCAGGTTTCCCCCCATTCTCAGCAGACCGCCCTCCCCTGTTCCTTCCCCTCTCTCTCACATGTCTGGAGCCGGTCCAGGACATCCATAGGACGTCATGAGAAAATACCAACACACACACACAGTAAACCTATAGCCACTCTCGGTCATGCATGCAGATACACACACACACACACACACACATATATATATATACTTCATATAGGGTGTAAATATCAACCTACTTAAACAACCAACCAAGGCACATGGCCACACATGTGCTGTGATGAATGGAATTCCTCCTTCGTACTTCTTGCTTCAGTGTTGTCAGTTTCCTTTGAAAAACAAACATTCCATGGTTGAATTCCAAGATGCCTTATTTACATGAAAAGCCATGCAGTCGGCGTGACACACCAGAAGAAGTAAAAGCAGCGGGGGACAGTATAATTACCCTGCAATCACTGAGATTTCTGTGGCTTTAATACATGTATCCCCTAAAAATGGAGGCAGTCAAATCTGAATTCATATACAGTGTGTTCACGAAGCACAACTACAATGACGTCTTCAGGGTATCTCCTTATAAAATTACAATAGTTAATACAATAGCTGATACAATTGTTAATACGTACAAGTCTTCTAGTCACTGAATTACCATAAAAGGTCATTTATGCATGTCATTATGCATACTTTAAACATAAGCGTACATGTTTATTTCTCATTCTCTTTTCTTCAGCAACAAGTACAAGTACAGGTGGTATATGCGCAGCATTAAGACACATCATTTAACTGAATGGGTTCTAAAGATTAAAGTCACCCGTGACCCCATGACAAGAATCACAGTTAATCATCTGATGTGTTGAATCATCCATGGTATGAAAATTAGAAAGTTCATCAGAAAATGAATGTAATAAATGTCAAGCTGTCAGAACAAAAGGATTAAAGACAAGTATACATGTGTATATATGTATTTATATAGGTGTATTTAAGTATTTGTATACTTCAAACTTATTAGAGTATATGTGTAAATATTGTGTGTACTGTACATTGCATGTATATACTGGATATGTGTATATAGTGTGTATATGTATATATAATATATATGTGATGTATGTTTGTGTATCTGTATATATATGTTTTTGTATGCATGTCTGTATGTATGTAGGTATGTATATTATATATTTATGTATAGATTTTTGTATATTTACTGTATGTAGTTTTTATATGCAGATGATTTTTATGTGTACATTGTTGTACATTTATGTGTATGTATCATTTTATTCTATGTGTGTATGCATGTATGTTTGTTTATTCCTATGGTTTATGTGTGTGTGTATGTATGTATAGTTGTGTGTGTGTGTGTGTGTGTGTGTGTGTATGTATAGATGGATGCTTCTTTGTTTTCTGTCGTGCCAAAGAAATTTCTCCTTGAGAGACATTGACGTCGTTAATGCAAAGTGAGTTCAAAGTAAATACTACCACTCTGGTTTGTAGAAGCTGTTTTTTGGATGTTTGTTTTTACTGCTGTACATACTTTCTATACATGCAAAGAGCACAGGGACAGAGACATACATGCGTGGACTTTAAAACTTCGTCAAACCAACAAAGTTCATGTTGGCCCATAACTTTTGCTCAGTACTGTGGAGGCAAATAAGTGAAGCAATCACAGCTTTCCTGAAAAATCATTTAGCACATAATACTCGGTATGTGTCTCTGACCAACAATAACCTAATAGGCTGGTGTAAAGAAAAAAAACACTCCCTCTCCTTCATCATGATTGCACAAGACTTTCTGACAGGTCACAAATGCACGCCGCCACACAGATACTCTTGATACTCTTGTCGTCCTCCCTCCTGTGCTGTTCTCCGTCTGCCTTCCTCCCGCCCTCTCCCTCCACATCGCTACTTGTTGCTCCCTTGATGAATGACACAGTTCTTAGAAAACGCAACACGTGCTTCCTTGTTCCCTCCGGCTGCATGGTGCTGACATTGCGTATGTGTGTGTGTGTGTGTGTGTGTGTGTGTGTGTCCATGCTGACTTGAAAACAGTCACATGGTCTAAAGTTATGCAGTGCATTGTAAGCGTTTGCTCTGATTGGCAGCAGAAATTTAACCAATGCCATTAACTGCCGCCACATGTTGCAACAGGATTAATACGAATGCACATTCACATGCGCGCGCACACACGCACACACACACACACACACACACAAAACAAAAACTGTTTTATTCATTCTTGGCTTTCAACCTCACAGATATCTTAGTTTGTCTCCACTTCTACAATCAGTGTAAGGGAGAGGGACACTGTGCAGTCTGTGTGTTTCTGTGCTGTAGCCACAAACCCGGTAAAAAAGGTTCAGAATAACAACGAGAGGCAGCAGTGAGTTCATGTGTATGTGTGAGTGTGTGTGCGTGTGTGTCTGTGTGTGTGCAGCTCAGAAGGCTGTTTCTAGGAATCATTGAGCAACAAAAACCCAGAGCCGCAGCCAGCACAGACTCTATGGGGATGGCAGTTTTTCGTTTGTTTGTCTGAGGTGCGAACTGTGCGTCGAGGCTGAACTCTGTAAACTAGAACAGCGCCTCATGCCCTTATTATAGTCTGGATTCAGAAGTTAGACCGATTCTTGAAATAATATTCTTAAAACCACTGATGAATATCCTCCCATTATGTAACCAACACGTAGTGGATGTGGTTGTGTGTGTTTCCTCTTGTACCACAACGTCTTCTATTTTCATCCATGTTTATGATATAAATGTCACAGGAACATGCAGATTTTAACAAAGTGCAAAATAATTACACTAATAACTACCCAAATCCAAACTTTATAGCCGTTTATGCTGCTGAAAAGATCCAATATCGAGACAAGATATAAAAAACACTTGGACACCAGTGAATATAACTATGAACAATCGTAAAATGCTTGTTCGTGATTGTCTCCAGATCTCCAAAATCAAACAAACACACACGGCTCAGTTCATTAGGCGCATACTTTCCGTGCTGCATCCAACTGGTACATGTGTGTACACATTCATTGAGCAGATCTAGGCCTGTCTGCTCTAGACCTAGGGCTGATGCCACTTGTTGTTTTGCTCTCGGTATCTGCTTGGTCTTGGGTTCCTGTACTCTTATCTGCTGCAGACTGTTCTACTGTCTGTCTCTTTAACTTATGCACATACATTGTATTTACCTTATGTCTCCATTTACCCTACAGTGCGGTGTCTTGTTCAGTGTGTACAGACTTCATACTATTTAAGGGCATAAAAACAGGCTGTACCACATTGTCTATGTTATTCACATGAACTGTCACTTCATCAACACAGAGGTGTTGAAATATAAATTAAAGTACTGCAGAATAGGAGGCACAAAAACGCTTAATGCTTAAAGTGTCCCTCCATTACATTTAATAATGTGTTATTCATGAAACTACCTTTGGACCCCCACATCTTCATAAAAATAGCTTACAAGCCACTTAACAAAGATCCTGGGATGTAGTCATGTTGATATATAAAGACGTGAACGCATGTTGTTTGTTTTTACCTGTGTTGATGATGTACTCATCTATTATAAGGCAAATGCAATCAGGATAAATAATACACCATGAATAAGTGATATGTCGGTCATGGTCTCAAAGGGACATTTTGACAACTGAGACACAGTGAGTTCATTGCTCAACTCCAGATGCCTTGGAGCCGACTGAATGTCAGAGCTATTCTTGTCTTTCAATCCTGCACATGCAAGTCTTGTAATCCATTGAAATAAGAAACACATGTACACAAGGAAATTCCTCTTTTGTAGCTGCTGTGTTTTCTGCTGTTTACTCTTTCTACTGAGACATAACAGGTTGTTGATTTGCATCGTATTGTGCTCAGGGTTGTGTTCAAGAGTCACTAAACACATTCTTTTTTACATCATTTCATCTCTGACACAATACATCGCAACATATTTCCCAGTAATTAACATATCATTTTGTCCTTTTCAGATCATCATGCACAGGTACCATGTACAGGATGGTACCATGGCGACCATGTATGTGCAATTGCACCTGGATTGTCCCCCCAACCCTCCCTTAAATACTTATTTCTTCTCAGCAATATTTATTATTATTACGCCTCAGATGAAGGGGATTATGATCGTTTGATCCTCTGTCTGT
Source organism: Gymnapogon annona (assembly GCA_029814585.1). Taxonomy (NCBI): domain Eukaryota; kingdom Metazoa; phylum Chordata; class Actinopteri; order Kurtiformes; family Apogonidae; genus Gymnapogon; species Gymnapogon annona. Next base: position 2,213 of record JAPTHA010006957.1, on the reverse strand, counting down.
TTGTCCTTCTACTCACGTGCCATTAATGTATGGTTAGTAGGGAATGTGTGTGTGTACAGTTGCATACATGTGTGTATTGGGGTGTGTCTGTGATTGGATTGCTGCTCATAACTATTAATTAACATTTTTTTCCTCTTCCACATTTATTAACTGTTGTTTACTTATTTATTTGCTTTTTTTATTTTTTTTTTCCTTTTTGTGTTGCAGCTCTATGTGTGTGAAGGGATATACTGTATAAATACAATTTGATTTGATTTGATTCAATGATGTCATGACATTATCTGAAGAACACATTCAGACCAGCACTAAATGTCTACTGCAGATGTGTCTGTGCATGGAGCAGGAGTTTATTAGAAATGGGTGAAAGTGATCAGCATGTACAGGGTCAAATGGCAGCATGTCTTTTCCCGCAACGTGTAACACCCATGAAATGGGTCAACCAGCAACACACACACACACACACACACACACACAATACCATAATTATAACAACAGGGCCACTTTAACTTTATGTTTGCTGTGCCCTATTTACTGAAAACAATATAAAATAAATAAAAGAGATAACAAAAATAATCTCGTGTAAAAATTTCTTGAAATAACTGCCAATGTAGGAGAATGTAGATAAAAGCATAAAAACTGATAAAGGAACACAGACTAATCAGCAGTATATTATATTATATTGTATTATATTATGTTTTTTTAAACTTTATTTATAAACACAGCACAAAAATTACATCGAAACATTTAAACAACAGTAACAAACAAAACTTAATACTCGAGGCAACAGAAGGATGGAAGAAAAGAAAAAAGATTAGAGATTAAATTCGGGAACATAAGGCTTCAGTTTTTAAGGCTTTTGTATTTTTGCAGAATTTGAATGATTTAAAGCTTTTTGTTTAGAAAATTTGCAGGTATGTAAATGGATTTTTGCTAAAAATGAAATGAGATTAATAATATGTTTTCTATGCAGTTGGCGGTATGTGACGTCACTCCGGGATCAGCCTACCGGGTCGGGCTCTGTCTCAGTCCCGTTGACTGGGGGGAGGAATATTTTAACGGCGGTTTAAATAGAGACGGAGCCCGGAGCGGAGAATCAAAGATCACGTATCAGGGAAGCGTTGGGGGTCCGTCTGTTACCGATCATGTTCGACCTGAGGATCGACACGTAACGGACAAAAGCTGCTAAGTGTAAAAAAAAAAAAGGACGCGTGTGGGATATTTGGATGGAGGAAGAAACAAACCGGAGAAAGCGACGTTAATAAATAATGTAAGTCGGGAGTGTTGATGTGTGCGCAGGGCTCGGAACGGATGCGTATTCGGTCGGTGTTTACTCACGCGTCGGTGTGCGCGTGCAGGTCTGTGGTGCGTCGGTGCTGTTGCGTGTGTTTGAATGGAGGTGCAGACTGCAGAGCCTCACCCTGTGCAGATGTTTACATGGAGGACACACATGACACGACGGCCATACGGACGTCACGTTTGTATTCATATTTATTCATCAGCTCTGTGATGAAGGCTGGCTTTCACCGTTTACGTTAACGTTCCTTTCCATCAGTGCTGCCTATTTGCTCGATGAGGTTGTGTATAACTCAGATGTGTGGGCTGTGAATGCCACGATTTCTTCCTGAAAATGCAGAAATGCCATGTAGTCTTAAACGTCCAGACTAAGTGGTCCATTGAATGGTAAAGGTCAACAACCCTGGCATCTCAAACTGGTGTCCCAGTCACATATAATTGATTCAACTGGATAATCCTGCATCACATCAGCATCTGTAAACCCTTAAGCCTCTTTGGGCTCCAGTCTGCTTCTGTTTGGATGTCATGGTCTCATTGATCCGCCGTAGTATTCTAAGAGTGATGCCATACCTTGAATGGGTGCTATTAAAGAGGCTCAGTGGGGTGTTTTGTTCCAGTCTGTGTAATGTACTCATACAGACAGTGTCTTCTTACTGTGTCACACAAATAGCAACAATGACACTCAAACAAGGTCCCCGGACGTGTTGTTTTCTTTCTGCTTAGAGTTTTGGTGAACAATATCCAAGTGCAATTGAGTGGTGCAGTAGTTGTCTTGTGATTATTACATAATGCATAGTTGTGGTTGGCTGTAAAGGAGACGTCTTGGGGAAGTTGACAAAGCCTTGTGTGTGTGTGTGGGTGTGTGTGTGTGTGTGTGTGTGTGTGTGTGTGTGTGTGTGTGTGTGTGTGTGTGTGTGTGT
>JAPTHA010006918.1:0-10258 GCA_029814585.1 Gymnapogon annona | reverse complement strand
AATAAGTGATTTGAAATTAGAGGGCTGAGGAGGGAGAAGTCCATCAGGTCAAAATGTTTCCTAAATTGAACCCAGATTCTTATTGAATGTCTAACCACACGATTTTTAATAGAGTTAGTTGGTGGAGACTGTCATTTGGAGCCGAGAAGCGCAAGAGTGAAAATATTATCTAAATATATATATATGGCCAGTCCGGAGGGTCTGGCTGGTCATGAAAAAAATACCAGAAAGACAACCATCTTATGCGGCCCAATAATAAAAGCAAAAATTGGGGAATGCCAGATCTTGTTCTTTTGAAGGTGGGCTTTGTTAAGTCGGGAGCGTTTACTGCACCAGATGTAAGAGGAGCTAAGAGAGTCCAGCTGGTTGAAAAAGGACTTCAGAATAAAAACTGGGAGAGCCTGAAAGAGATATAAAATATTGGGTAGAATCATCATTTTAATTGAATTAACGCGTCCCACAAGAGAAGTCAACAGAGGTGACCATTTTGTTAATGTTTGTTTGACCTGGTGCACCATTGCCCCCCAATTTTTTTTTAAATAGGTCTTTGAAGTTACCAGTAATTGTGATCCTTAAATATGAAAATTTATAACTCCTGATTGTGAAAGGAAAGCTGGTGAGATTAGTTGTTTGTAATTTGCTATTAATTGGAAAAATCTCACTCTTGTTAAAATTTAATTTACATCCTGAGAGTTGACCAAACTGGTTAAGCAGGGACAAGACCGGGGGGGCGGAGAAGTGGTTGGGTTTGACACAAATTGTAAAAGGTCATCAGCATAAATCGCAGTCTTGTGTTCTCGTTTGGTCCCAATAATTCCTGAGAAGTGCTCACATTTACGTAAAGAAGTAGCAAGGGGTTCAATGGCTAAATCAAAAAGTAAAGGACTAAGGGCGCAGCCCTCAAGTGCCACGGTGCAAGCTGAATGACTTTGACAGCTGTAAGTTGGTACAGACAGAGGCTAAGGAGTTTGAATATCGCAATTTGATCCAATCAGTGAATTTTGGTCCAAACCCAAATGAGTCCAGGGCAGCAAAAAGGTACCTCCGCTTTACGCGGTCGCACGCCTTCTCATCGTCAAGTCGAGAGAGACCACGCATTCAGGGACTTCATCAGAGGAAGAGTACACCACATCCAAAAGCCTACGAGTGTTAAAATAGGCATGTCTGTTTTTTATAAACCCAGTTTGATCTGCAGATATTATCGAGGGAAGAGGGGTTTCCAGTCTATGTACTAGGAGGAGCTTGCAGTTTTATCACTGTGCCTCACAGTGTGTGTAGATAGACAGTTTGACTTGTGTATATGATCTAATACTTCTAAATCTAATTCTCACTTGTACCTAAATCCGAAATGTTTTGATCATATGTTGTGATCATACGTCCAAAAATTCAAAAAATGCTGAAATCAACAAATGTCAGTAATTATGTCAGTAAATGAGAAAGACATAAAATGGAAATTGTATCTCGGTAAAAGTAAGGAATGACCAAAAAAATGTGATAAGTCAAAAGCAGTGTAAAAACACAGTGATTGAAACAATAACAAGATGAGGTGGGCATAAATATAAATGACAGTGACATAAGTTACAAAAAAAGACAAAGAAAAATAAGATTCAAATAAATACTAATTTAATGCATAAACACTCATTTATTCACTGCCAACCAAAAACATCATCTGTTTAATACCTGTCGACCCACTAATCCTATCAATAATGTCAATGACTGGTATAAAAAGCAGTTTGTGGTTTTTTTTTTCCAGATATGACCTATTGGGCCATTCAAAGGCTAAATATACAGTAGTGAATGTGGAAAAACATCTTCAACATTCACCAGTAAAACCTGTGGAGTGACAATGGATATTTTCTGTTCAGTTAGTAATATGTTTTGCTGAAACAGTCACTTTTTGTAATTCTTTTTCAGATTTGTTGGAATAGTCTTTTAAATGAGTCTGAACTTTTCTAAACCTCTACATAATCAGTAAAATAAAATAGGAAAATACATTATTTTTAAAATAAAAATTCAGAGAGACAATAGTTTAATAAACGATAATGAATGATAAGTAACCCGGGAAAGACTTGAAAAATATTATTAGATGGGTCTTTAAGTGTTTGTAGATTTCAATCAAACAACTCTAAGTGACAATAACTGACAGTTTGGGCAAAATAAAGACAGACTGAAAATATAGCACGTAGTGTCATCATATATAATAATTATAGTCACTTGAAACATTTACTTCAGTAAATAGAATTTTGACTTAATGATGAAAAATAGTTGTTACTTTACCCGTAACCAATAAGAGTGGAAAGGACGTTTTTAACGCCGCTCTGTTGGTGGAACTAAAAATGTCGTTTGCTTGAGGAAATGCCAGCGACGTCCAGTCCGAAACAACACACACACAGCGCAGATATGTAAAGGTCTTGTTTGTGCTGAAAGTGACGGATGTGGTCTGCTGTTGAAAAAGAGCACTCAGCCTTGTAAGGGTTTATTTGTTTGACAGTGAAGGAAGATGAAGACAGCCACACCACTGAAGGTAATGTCCAATTTGGTTATTATTGTCTGTAATAATAACTATCTATCTATCTATCTATCTATGGACAGATAGATAGATAGATAGATAGATAGATAGATAGATAGATAGATAGATAGATAGATAGAGCGATAGAGAGAGAGACAGCAACCTTGCCTGATTTCTATAAAACATTCTGCTCATCATTCCCCTAGTAGCACAGTAGATACTTGACTGTTCTCATCTGTTCAGGCTGATAAGGACGACCAGAATAATAGGGCTGCAAGTCATGACTATTTCACTAGTCAACTAGAGATCGACTACTGTTACAATTAGTCAGATTATGAAGTGCAAAAAATAAACAACAAAAAAAACCCAACATTGGCCTTATCAGCAGTAAAAAACCCAATCCCTAACCCTGACCCTCTACTTACATCGGACCAGGAAAATTGTATTTGGGGTCAAAAGTGACATGTTCTCTGACTGAAAACACTGACCTACATCCATTAATGAGTGTCCATTGTATGGCAGTTGTCATGTGAGGTGAGAGCGTCTTTTGCTGCATATTGTGTTTCAGTTTTGTTTGAGCCAACCACATCCTGTAGACGCCTTGCCCTTTGTACAGGAAATGTGGCAGAGAAAATAACTGAGCATTAAACTCAAACAGTATCCTCCACATTAATCACTTTGTCATTTGGTTGCAAGGTAGGGTTCTGCAAAAACAACCCACGCACGAGTAGTTGCGAGTGTCTGATGGGTCTTGTGTGGGTATGTGTGTTTCTTTCAGCTATGATAGTGGACACCAGTATGCTGGCTGTGGTCATCACTGTCCTACCAGTAGTATCACTAATTCTGCTGCCCCTTCTGTGTGTGCAGTGCAAAAGAAAACCCAGTAAGTTTCATTGTACCATAGTGAGGAGGTGTGTGGTGTCATAATAGTATGAAAATGAGTCAAGTACTGGCTTTGCAGCTGAAGTTGGATTCGCAAGCACATTTATTGAGGTCATTCTTTACTTGTTTGCTGAGTGGATTTTCTAAAACAGGCGAAGCGTTTTCCTTGAAGTCACATCATCATGTCTTTCCTCTGAGCTGTAAACCAGTCTAGAGCCAAGATTATTGCGACAAATCCTCAAAAGTATCAGAAATAAACACACACTGCACTGAAGAAGAGCTGGGTGGTTATAATGTCAACTATATGTAATTTTTTTTCAGCAAAATAAAACAAATTACAAAAAAATTACTTAGGAAACTAAAGAAAACTATATAAACAATAAATATATCTATTGTGCCATCACACTATGGCATTGTGTGCTATGTGTGCTCATAATTTATATAGCGACCAATCTTCAGAAATATTTAAATTCATCTACAACTTACTCTTGGACAATTTATTATTTGTCAAATTAAGTTGAGCTACCACGATTGACTTACAGTATTTAAAGCAGTTGTACAGTAGACACGGTGATTTTATTGAGCATAATATCAGGACATAATATTGGGCTGCATGGATTGCATTTTTCATCAACTTTTTATTTCTTCTTTCAGAGATCATAAATGAAGAGCATGAAATACATGATCTCCCAATATTGTAAGTATTTGTTGACTTTGTTAAGTAACATTAGATTAGATGTGTTTTATTTCTATGGATGCGTTTCAACATTTTAATGTACATCAATCACACAGTGGAGCAGGGATCTGAATTTATTCAGTCTGCAGACGCTGAGCGAGTTATTCTCTTGTTTTGCGAATTTTACTACTAACAACCAAGTTAAAATTTGGTCAGACAAATTAGCATTTTGGTCAAGGCCTTTTTCTATGCAATTAAAATGTTCCCATTCACCTTACCCGTCCAAAAAACTGTTCACTGAGAAATGTGAGGTACTTTTTTCTGAAATTATACACAATGTTGAGTGTATTGATATAGAAATATATCATTTGTAAATCTTTGTAAGATTACAAATTGTCACACTGAACTATTTAAACGGTTCACTGTGAATCACATTATGTCCTACATACATATCAAATAATGACTCATCACGTACGGTGGCATCACACATCAAGAGGCATCAATTTTTGATGTATGAGCTAATCCGATAAATGGACTAAATGGTATGGTTGAATAGGTGTCAGTTTGGGTTTGGATAAAAATTGATGTGAGTCTGCTTTTTTTTTTTTTTTTTTGCTTTTTTATCACATTTTTCAGAAAATCAAAGAAATATTAAGAATAATGAAGGTCAAAAAACACAATTCCTATATCACATTGCCCTGGTCTTATTTCAGCTAACAGTTTCTACTAGAGCTGCAGTTGTGGATTATTTCTGTAATGATTGATTTATTTTTAAATTAAATTTGATCTGATGATTATTTGAAAATTTGGAAACAAACTGTAAAGATGTGGAGCAAACATGTTTGAAAATTACAAACACAAAGCATAAAAGTTAAAGGAGATATAAAAAATATCTATATTGAAATATCAACAGCAACAGTATAAAAGTACATTGAGATATCTATAGCTATAAACAACAACAGTCATTAATGCATTTGGAACCAACTGACTAACAACTTATAACATGGTAGAATGCACATACTGTATATAATGTTAATATTTTTTGTCATAATGTTTTTATGACAACTTTAAAGTTTAAAGAATTAAGGGATAGTTCCATTGTAGAAAGGTCAACATGTTGACATTTTCTGCCTTTTTGTCCTCAACTCATGTTTGTTTATTTTTTAATTTGCTATTACTGCAAAAAATACAATTTCTAGACTGGACATCAGGAAATGGCAAAGCACTACATATTGAATTGAATTGAATTGAATTGAATACCTTTATTGGTCCCACGAGGGGAAATGTCATACCCAGCAGCGTAATACAAAGAGTAGAAAAAAAGAGCAGAACAGAACAGATACACAACAAATGATAGCACATGTAGTGCTCTAGTGCTTTAGAAAAAGCTCAAGGCATTAAAGTAATCATGCAATATTCAGAATATTGGTGTTGTAAGCCTCTGATTGTTTGAGATGTGGCATACCTTTTCTTGTAAATACTACATTGCTACCACAAAACACTGGGTTTTAATCATGTTTCTTCTACTGGTTTGTCATACTTACATATCATCATCATCATCATCCTCATCATCTGGCACCACCGTGTAGAATATGACAAGTGAGTTAAATGAAAATCAATTTTAAAAAAAAAATAATAACACTTTTTTTCCTGAAAAAAAGTAGATTTAACTTCATAATCAGGGATATAGCCCATTTAATTTTGATAAAAAAAAAAAGATTTAGGACATCACAGATATCAAAAATGGGTCTTGACTGATGATAAAGTCACAGGTCAAGGCTTCACTCCTGCAGCTTTAACATACTCTCCTGTTGTAAACTGAGACCATGAAAAGCAAGAAACACCTGGAGCCTTTCACTGACTTCACTCACTTGTAATTTGCTTTCTATTCTTTACATCGCTGCATCTCCTGTTGTTCGTTTAATCCTCAAAGACCTAAACAACCACTGGGAACCACATTTAAACAAACACTGGGAACCACATTTACTGATCCACTAAGTCTATCAAGAAGTAAATGAGGTCAAACACAGTTTGTTATTTTAAAAAGAAGTTCACTGCATACAGGTTACATACAGGTCTGTTGTCAAAGGGCAACGTTCACTTCTTCATAAAACAAACCAGTTTTAAGTATTTTTAATGCTTTCACAACAAAATAAAAACAACGAAATCCATTAAAAAAATTTCAACCCAGGTGTAAAATGTTCTGTTTTGCTATTTGTGTTTGTTTTTGGTAACTATTCAATAATATGTATTCTACTTATACCTGTAAACTAAAAGGATTCCATGTATAATTGTTTAACAGCCAGCGTGGGGGAAGTCTTTTTGCTGTGACACGTTCAAAAACTGGTATGTTGGTTAGATTTAAAAAAAAAAAGATTCACTCATGTGACTGCATATGCATTGACAAACTTTTCTTTTCCTTCCTTTTTTCAGTCACCAGAGGCATTAAAATCCCTTCGCCCACTGTGTATGTACATGATGGTGCATGACTGAGAACCTTTTCGTCACTGTTAAAATAATTCTTACACTTGTTGTTCTACTGCGCACTGTGGTCATCACACTAACGCTGCTGTTGCATTTGTAACATTTGTGACTGTGATGCTTTTGCTCATCTGCCATCACATAAGCTAATAGGTTACTATGCTTTAGCTTCAGATACAGAGTTTGGTCATAATTCAAATGTTTTTTGAACTGTAGCATAAATGATAACATATGGTCGGCATAAGTGGTGATAAAACACTTAAGAAATATTAAATAAAGAGAAAAATTCATTTCAGAACTAATACAGAAGTTAGTGTTGGGAGGTTTTGATGGGTTAAACTAGGCTTGAATGTATGTGGTGTTGCCTGAATTGTTAATGCCATAACCTTAGTTATGCTTCATCTTTAATTCAAATAATTCATAATTACGTTTATGATTAGGCTGAACAAAAAGCTGAGCCCTGATCTGAGTTATTGACCTATTATAAAGACTAATTATAGTCATATATGAGGAGAAAAAAGTTAATAATACTGATAATGAAAATAACCCATTTAATAACATATATTAATCCAGGTCTGAGGATGATAATTACACAGTTTGTTTTGTACAGTGATGCCTTAATTCAAAATCTGAGGTTACAATGCAACATCATCCATTTCTTTTCAGAGAAAGTACAGAGGACACGGAAGATGTTTCAGGCAAGTTGTAAATGTTGTTAATTTTAGCAATATCCTTGCACTTCACTTCTATGGCTAACTGACCCAGTGAGACATTTACATTTTACTGCAATTTTCTTCCAGCTCAATCAGACTACCAAAATATCACAGAAGGTATGTTTACTTACAGATACATACTGGAATAGATTAGATTAGATTAGATTAGATTAGATACCTTTATTAGTCCCCCACGGGGAAATTTCAGATAGTACTAGAATCATATCGCACCCACCAAGGAAAAACAAGTTAGACACCTTATCTGGCAGTTGTGAAAAAAGTTGTCTGATATCCAATTGAAAATATGTGAAGCTGTAAAATACAATATATGAGGTGCGTATTTAGTAATAATATCCAGAATGTATTTGGAACAACTGTGATACATGACAGGGAAGTTACTGTAGCTAAAAATACACGTTATTTAAAAATTAGAACGGTGGCAAAGATGAGTTAAGTTACTACTATATATTCAAATATAGAGAATAATTTTTTGTTTGGTAAAACTCACAGACAGAGTTAATTACAGATGTTTTAATTCTATTAGTGCATTGTGTGATGTCATCGTAAACTGTCCCTGTTTTGTTGTAGCTCAAATTGGAAGGCCTGAACATACCTATGTGTACGTACTGACACTTTTTTTTACCTAACTACTATAGACAGTCTATGGAGTTGGCAGGTCACAACATGTCCAAGTTCTATCATTTCATCAGTCCAATTCAGCCATATTGGAACTACAGGTCCCTTTGTTTGCATTGTATTTGTTCCACTGTGAACAAAGTCCATCCAGTACATTTACTGTCAGGTCCTGAATATGAGGGATCCTGTGGGCCTGGAAAATATCACTTATAAGCAGAGCTGGAAAGATAGCAAGCTGCAAAACATCATTGCAATACTTCAACAAAGTTGTGTCTGTGTTTCTGTTTAGACAAGCATAATCCCAATTCCATGGGACGTTGTGTAAAAAGAGAACAAAATCATTGGTACATTTTCTCACTCTAACAACTGTTTTTTTTTTCAATGCTCTATTGTGAATATGAGTTTATGAGAATTTGCTGATAATTAGATTTGGACATGTCATTTCCTTTTTACTCCTTACATTTAAAAAAATATATATGTATAGTAAAGAAATATATTTCTATACTTTAGGCTCATGACTTTAGTTTTAACAGTTCAGAAAAGAACAGTTACTTCTTACAACCATTGGTACCTTCAAGCTCAAGAACTATTATAATAATATAAACCCTTGGTTTATAGAGCTGTGCATGTCATACATAACTGACTTAAAGTAGTAAAACAATAGACACAGACTATTGCAGGATGTTTCAGAAGTTATATTTTTACATTGGTAAAGGTACAAGTGTTGATTTAAGTAAGTTATAATTTAAGTGAGTTACAAGTTTGTTACTTTTAAACGAGTTACAACTCATTTATCATGAGGAGGTTACATTTTTCATTTGTGTGTTGTTTTGTAGGTCTCCACTCCCACTCTCAGTGTATGTCAATGAGACTACAAAGACAGTTGTTGGTAAGCCTTTCAGACATCTTTCAGGTATATTACTTATTACTTTCTCCAATACAGACCTGATGAATGTCCCACTTATTAATGTTTAAATTGACCCATGTTGTTCTCTGTTTCTAGATGCTGACCAGAGTCTAGGTGTCTATGAAAACATTATTATGTCGCTGCCAATCAGTCATGGTATGTCAGTGTGTTACATTTCATCACAGCTGAGATCAATGGACTATGAAGTATGAACCACTAAATCTTGAAACTGCAATGACATGAAACAGATGGTGATGACGATGATTATGAAAACACTGCATTCCTGGACCAGGTTGTACAGGATGATAGTAAGTCAAAATCAGTTGTTTATTACTGAAATTGGTGCAATTTAAAAACAACTCTTGACGGTCATACTTTAGTGCTACTCCAATCAATGACTCATCAGTGCATTAACATAAATCAGAATATAAAATCAAGGGGATGCCATTTTGTGAGGGATTGTGGCACATGTTGATCTTTTTTCCAACAAACCACATTTGGTGGTTTGGAAGCGAATACCTGGATTCAAGCACATTAAAATCCTATTTCCATTCCAACATGTCACACACTTTAACTGAATATTCCAAAACAAATCAGCCAGTGGGAATGTCAATATATCCACATTTAAACCCACTATTGTTGTAATTGTAATTCCAATGATGTAGGACAGAGGAACTGTTTAAAACTACAAATGATACTCTGTCAATTCTTGTTTTGTTTTTGACTTCCAACATTTCCAACCCTCTTCTTATATTATTATTACTGTCTCTTAGGTTTTTGTATAATTTCATTACCTGTGGTTTGACTTTTAACCTTATGGTCCACATATGAGCCTATAACAAATGACAGGAAACATTTTTAACCACAACATTTCAAGTTTTCTACTATACTGTAAATGGGCCAAAATGAGACAATAGAGAAAACCACCAATGGCAATGGGAGTAATTTGTAGTCAGTACAATAATTTGATTCAGACAAACATGTCAAAGTTTCCAAAAGTCTCAGAAAAACTTGAGAGATTTGTCACAAGTCACTGTTTTAATAAAGAGTCTCTAGAGGGGGCAGGGAAATCATTAAATATAACAACAAAGGGCATATTTTGGACATGGAAAATGATTGTGTGTTGTTTAGGGAGAAAATGTGTGTAACTTAACATTTGAGTCGCTTTTCAAAACTAAATTTGTTGCTAGGTGGTTTAAAAAAAGTTGCTGGGGAAGCAGGAAAAGTTGTTAAATCTAGCAGGTACTTTGAACATCAGTAACCCTGAATCACTCTTTCAGAAACTGAGCTCATTCATGACTCTCACAATTTTTCACACATACGCAACCCAGAGACAACTGTAGATCATAACTCTGGTCATATATATATATATACTGTATATATATATACTGTATATATATATATATATATATATACAGTCTATATATACACACAGATATATACACACACACATA
>JAPTHA010006738.1:0-10267 GCA_029814585.1 Gymnapogon annona | reverse complement strand
AATGGAGGTCATATATTGTACAAACTGCATTTGTTTTTCTTGAGAAATTTCCAATTATTCACATTCTTACTGTACATGTAAACTTTTTTTCATGTTATTTGACTTTTTTCACTATTTCATTGGAGATCACACTGGTGTGTATGTGGCGCCTGGACTAAAACCACCTTATTTTTAATATATCCAGTGTCATCTTTGTGTATGTAAGTGTTTACATTTGTTCTTTATTGCCATCTATTTAAATGTGTCCATTTTGGAATGTGCAGTTGAATGTTATTGTGGCATTTACTGTTTCTTAACCTGCAGAAACTGGGACCATAACAATCGCAGGGCACTAGGTAGGTTTTCCTCTTCACTTACCGCTGGGAGTTCAGTCAATTGAACCTGCTTGGGCAGTTTATTAACGATGTTGGACAGAGCCTTCAGGTAGTTTGGTTTTTTCTCTGAAGGACAAAAACAAAAAAAGTGAACCAAACTGAATAGTCAGTTATTTAAACCATTAACAAACAGTCTATAATTAGACTGTGATGAGACAAAGGATCTGGACCTCCAGACCAGTGGGTCCTAAACTATTTTGGACCCACTGTGTTTTACATACATGTTTTACATGTATTGTTTGGTCTCTTACCTTGGGGAGCTGCGTTGAAGCCCTGCACCAGTTTGGCTGAATTTTCACTGAAGAAACGCTGGCGGTACATGATGCGCACATCTGCATGACCTGCCCGGTTCAGGATGTCAGGAGAGTCAGTCATCAGCAGCGAAAAGCCGTCTGCCACCATGGAACCGAGATTGGCGTCATCGAGCAGGGAAAAGAGCTTCAGAGAGACGGCATTTGGGTTGAGATGAATTCAAAAGCTAAAAGAAATGGTGCACATGGTTAAGTGTTTACCTTGTCTGTCAGTGTTGAAGACAGAGGGTGGTATCTGATCAGCAGAGCCTTGGCAACCTGGAGATGGAAGAACACATGACTACCAAGCATGCAATGGTACAGGTTATCCACAGTTAGGTATGTATTTTGTTTCATGGGTCACGGTATGGCACTTAAATTACACGAGTTCTTTATTTTCAGAACATAGTTGTAAACAAAATAACATGCATTTCACAAAATAATACTAGATAAGTGCTCCTCTCAAATAGGGGAGGGTTCGTAGAACATGACTTTTCATCTTTCATTCATGCACAAAGTGAACAGTCACTGTTAGCTTTCAGCAGCTCTTGATGTCCAACTGTCAGCAGACAGAGCCATATAAGCCAATTCCATCATTTTCTCTTCCAATTGCAGCCTACATATTGGGAATTGGTACCGTATTGCTGAAGTGACTACAGGACGGACCAGAGTAACTGGACTCGGTCTCAACAGGGAATAGCTGCATATGCATATGGTGATGAAGACACCCACTGCTTTTGTAATTCGTTGATATTCTCAGATTGATTCTTCTTAGAGTTGTTGAAAGAGGCTTTTGTACAAAGCAGCAGTGATAATTGGCCAAGTTCTCTGGGGACTGGGAACTGTCCGAGCTGTCAGGGTAGTATGATGATGGAGATGTAAATGTGTCATCATGAAGCTGTTAGTGCCTGAACAATGTTTACACACCGTGGTGTGTTTTTGTTTAAATGTTGCTGGTGCATCTTGACGTCCAGTTTGCCATACGTCCATCAATAACGTGGAAATGGGTAGGGCTCTGCAGCAGACTCCAGCCAATGAGAGTAGAACTGACCCTTTGCTAAGTCCTCCCCTACAACCACGACTGACCAATCATACGTTATCAACAGTAACTAAGAGAGGAGGGATTGGCAAACATTCCCTTCTGGAACAAAACGCGGAAGCAGCCCGTTATAATATATAATCAACTCAAGTTGTCTGGAAATGTCAAATGAGCCGCTTCTGTTATGGAAATATTGATTCAAAATTGAGCTAAATATGTAGATTTTAGGCAAATACTAAAAACCAAAAGCCACGTGTATAGTGGTCTGTGGGGAATTTCATTCCAACCCCCTCTCCCTGTTGGTTCTTTTATCCGGTTGCTGCTGACTGACAACTGAATTTCCCCCTGTGGGATTAATAAAGTATTTATCTATTCATCTATCTGTCCCAGGGATGTCAAACTCATTTTAGTTCAGGGGCAAAATTCAGCCCAATCTGGTCTGACGTGGGCCAGACCAGTCCAATAATAACAGAATTACGTCAATAATGTCAACTCTCTCAACAAACTGACCTCATGATGAAAAAGTTACTTCTATGGTAATTTTAACAATATTATGCCTCAGTTTATAATTTATACATGTATATTATAACTCAGACAAAAAATTTAATAACAGGTAGAAAATTGATAGAATTACACTAACTTCTCTTCAGATATTTCAGGTTGTTTATATTTGTTCAAGTGATTTAAAGTATGTTTTTTTTGTGAAATTATGCTATTTTTGTTTTTGTGTAAATACAGGAAAACTACATGAAAATATATACATTTCCGTAAAGAACAATTGGCAGTAGTGAGTATTTATACATTATAATATTTTCCCCAGTCTGTACGTGGAACCTGAACTATATTTTTTTGCAATTAACTTCGGTATAATTTTTGCATTTCACAGCCCCCGGGCCGCATGTTTGACACCCCTGATCTATCCCCTCAATTGTTGCTTGGGGCGCCTTGCAGTGTCAATTCCAAAACATGCATCTAAGTTATGTATGTACAGTACTCAGCATAAATGAGTACACCCCTTTTGAAAAGTAAAAATATCTCAAATAACACAACAACACTTTAAAAAATTTGGACTACTGAAAATATGGAATACTGAGGTTCATAGAACGTTTCCTTAACTCAGAACATAATAATGCTGTTGATAGTATAACTTAGGTGACAAAATCTACAGTTTTACTGAAATTAGGTGATGCAAAAATGAATACACCCTAAATCAGAAACTACTAAACCTAGTATTTTGTGTGACTTCCATGATTTTTAAGGACAACATCAAGTCTTTTAGGCATGGAACACGTTAGCGACATATTGCAATGTGTATCTTTTTCCATTCTTCATGGAGGACATATTTTAGAGCTTAGATGGTGGATGGAGATAGATTGGGTTCAGATCAGGAGAACTACTCGGACACTCAATTACTTTCACCGTGTTCATCAAAAATAGATGTGGTCTTAGATGTGTGTTTTGGGTCATTCTCATGTTGGAAAACTGAACAATGACCAAGGCCACGGAGTGATGGAAGCATCTTGTCTTTAATTATAGAGCAGTACATGTGTGAATTTATGATTTCATCAATGAAATGCAGCTCTCCAACAGCAGCAGCACTCATGCCGTCCCACGTCAGGACACTGACACCTCCATGCATCTGTCTCTGAATTCCTCACCTTTTCCGATGCCATACAGTTTTGAAGCCATCATTTTGAAAAACACTGATCTTGGTCTCATCAGGGTCTTGATCTTCTTCAGAGTGGGTCCTGGCAAATCTGAGGCAGGCTTTTTTGTGCCTGGGATTCAGGAGAAGCTTCCTTTGTGGATGACACCCATCATGCAATTCCTCTGCAGTGTATGCCCTATTGCGTCATTGCAAACGGTCACCCGAGTTTGGCTTTCTACCTCTGTAGCTATCGGTAGTGGATTTTCTTCAACCCTTTTCATCACAAGACGCTCCTGTGGAGGTGTTCGCTTCTGTGGAGGTGTTCACTTCTGTGGATGTCTCTGTGAGATGTTGAAGTTTCATCTTTTTTTAAAATTTTTGGATCACTTTTGCTCCAGTATTCTGACTGATAACTAAAGCTTTGTTGAGCCTGATGTTGTCTTCACCTTTCTTGTGTAAAGAAATTGTTTTCTTTCTCAGGTTGGACAATTCTCCTCCATGTGGTGTCATGGCCTATCGCATTAAATGGAAAGGGTTTTTTTTTGTTAAGCGATGTCTTTTTACAGTCAAATGTCTGTTGGACACCTGTTAAGACTCACCTGTGATTAGATGCACCTTTATTAGTCCCACATGGGGAAATTTCAGAACTTCAGGACTTTTGATTGAAATCCTGTTTGTTATAATTTTGGAGTATGAAATGTAGCTTTTCTCCAAAGACTTTCATTGGAGTCAAATCATTTTTGCAACATGGTCTTGAATGAATTTATTAGGAATATTACTTTTTGTGTGTTCAAATTAAGAAAGCTTGTTTGTAATCAATCACCTACATTTGTGGGAGCATTTTGTTGGATAGTGCCCCACAGAAAGTGTTGTCTCTCAAAGAAAATTAAAGGTTTTGTGACAAATCTGTTGGGGTGTACTAACTTATGCTGACCACTGTAATTTCATTTCCGGTGCTGAGTTTTTCTTATATGCAAGCTTTGTAAAATTAGGATGTTCCTGTTGTTCGAGAAACCCTGTAGTTTACTGACAAGACACCTGCAGGCTGCTGCAAGAGTCCTACTGCAATGACATGTACAATGGTCTGTGTGCCTATAAATCTTTACGCACAGCAAACTTCTCTAGTATTTCTAACATGATAAAAATGGTGATTGCTCAAGTTAGGTACACAACAGACGCCAAAGTTCCAGTCAGCCTTAATATGACTCGATGGGGAACAGGCAGATGGTAAGAATGGCTGAATTAACTATTCAGTAGATGGTGAAATAGGTAAAGTCCAGTTTAACTCTTACCCAGATCATGAGGGTGAAGGCCTGAGTGCTCAGTGGTGAGCCTGGAGAATCCATCACAGTGCAGACCCTCCTCACCGTCCTCTGAATAAGGCTGTCCAGAGCCTCACCTGAAGAACAAACAGCAGCTTTAAGGCCCAGCTTTGACCTCGCATTAACATCTGCCTTCAGATGCCTAAACACCTGTAGACAACTGTAAACATCTGTTTATAAGAAAGTGTTGCCAGATATGTCTGGAGTGATCACTTTTGATTTGATCAATGTTCCCAGTTCGATATGCAAACAGGTGACCCCTCTACCCACAAATAAGCAGATTGATAGGATGACAGCTGCTAAACCGTACATACAGCTATTTGTGACTCTTTATGCTATTTTGTGGCACTGCCACTGTTCACAATATGAGTACGAATATATCAATATGAAAACATGATGGATTCAACAGAGAATGGATGAAGTTGACGGTGAAAATAGAAAATGGAACAAAATTTGATTTGTCTTGGTTAGACAACAATGCAGTATTAATGGTCATAAATGATTTTCAATGTTATGTCATTTCTTACTTGGACTAAAAGCCAGCAGTCACAGTGACGAAATGTGTTTTGCTAAATTTTAACACACGTTATCAGTCCAAAAATATAATGGTCATAAATGATTTTCAATGTTATGTTCATTTCTTACTTGGCCTAAAGGCTGGTAGTCACTGTGACAAAATGTGTTCTGCTAAATTTTAACACAAGTTATCAGTCCAAAAGTATATATGTGATGTGATGTATGTTGACTCTATATTCCCTTAAATAGAGTAATACTACAGGGATCCTTAGCCACAGTTCAAAGGATTTTGACAATTTGGCCCATGGCCTTAATGGCCTTGCCTTACACACTGAATGACTAAGGACCTGCCAAACACTAGTGTCTGTTGAAAACTAAGTAGAACAACAAAATGCTTTTTCAGCTCACTACATCGTTACGTTGCTTAGTAACAGTAGTCTACTAGTGTTGCAAAACTGGTTGATCAACTAATTGACACAACATCATAATTCCGCATATTGGTTCAGCCAGTTGGAATAAATTAAAACACGTTGGTGGGGCCTTCAGTGGGTCCCTGATAAATGGGTTATTAATCACTCTTTGAATTTGTCCTCGGTGTATTCAGGCTTTGCATTCGAGCCATTGGAATTGTCTATACGTACAGTATTGAAATGCAACCCTGTCAAACCAACTCACCCTGCTGACTCTTGTTAATCAGGCCTGCGAAACACTTTGCAGCAGAAGTGTAGGACAGTGTGTGTGTGCAGGTACAGCTCATCTCCTCCAGCGCCGACAGCAGCTCATGTAACTGAGGTATGTGCACCTGGAGGACACACAGAACATGACCTCAGACACTCAGGCACTGACTTCGGAGGCTCTTTACACTCTATAAGGCACTTACAGTGGGAGGTACTGAACACACACAGCCCATGAGCAGACACACCATCTGGGACTGTCTCCAAGTGCTGCCCTGCTGCTTCTGCGGAAAAAATCATCTGACAGCTCATTTTTCAAATCGACACTGACACAAATGCCTGTGTTAAATAGTCACTGAAATGAATACAGACCTTCAGCAGCTGGATGTGAGAAGGGAAGGAGTTATTGGGCAAAAAGGAGACGTCTCCATTTAGGAAGAGGGATGTAGCCCTCGATGCAGTCTGTTCTGCCAACCTGGAAAAATAACATGAGAAGATGTCACACAGACCTCAAAGCGACAAAGGCAGAGGTGAGGAAACAGACATGTGCAGATAAAAGGACTGATTGTATTCAAAATGGACAAATAGTCCCTTTGAGATTGTACATTGTATTCGAGGGACATTAATGCCGAGGAAAGGTCAGGAAAATGCCCATTGACGTTTCTCAACACGCGTTCTTGTCTGTCCTGTTATAAACTTCTCCATTTAAATCTTTGCATAAATCAAAAACTTAGGGAATTTCCTAATGTTGCTCTTGTCTGCTAGCTTAAACTACAGATGCAATAGTTGGTGACTTTCAACTACTGCAACTATTGCAATAGTTGGTGAATTTCAGCTACTGCAACTACAGTATACAATAGTTAGTCACTTGGCTAGAAATATCCCCATATGGTCTTCACGGACGGGTAATTTACTCTGGGAGGTTATGGTGCCTTCTGTGACATTGTTCAGAAATGTATTACTGAGTAGATGACCGTCACTGGATGATGTGATATAAAGTTGGAAGCATGATAAGGTGAGAAGATGCATCTTTATTATCACAATATTGGATTCAATAAAGTTGTTTATCCAGTTTTGAAGAATATCTAAAATGTGAATAAATATCAATTACATGCAAATAGGTGTACAAATCAAGTCAATGACAAACTGTGGTGGATTGTGAGTATACGTTGGGGAGTTTCAATTGCAAAGACACTTGTTCTTTCAAGTGCCTTCACTATTCTTACCAAGACTACTCTGCAAACTTCATATTGAGAAACGCCTTTGGTATTTGTAGTTTGTTACAGATGTGCAGATAATTTCATATGATTATTTTTAGAATAAATGGTGTGTTGGATCCTAATGGAAATGACAGTGTTTGAAGTCTTTCAGATTTGACTGACCGGGGCTGGAGTCTGGAACAGGAAGTGCTGATGATGGTGACCATAGCAGACAGGACTGCTTCCTCAACCAAAGGACTACAACGACCAGATGACCCCTCATCTACAAAATGGAACCACGGGTTAGAAACAAATGACAAAGGATGAAACAATAAAACAACCTTTGATGATTTAACCCGAAAATTTTTGTGGGATTTGCACACCCTGCAGTGCTGCCTGAAGCGCCAGTGCCAGCAGGCGAGGAATGATGACCTCATGGAAGCACCTTCCCGTCTCTTCTGTATCCTCAACCTGCTCTGCAATCCTCCTCAGGCTGTGGCACGCCAGCACCACCTCCTCCACCGAGAAATTCACACGGCCTGAAAATGAAAAACTGTCTCTTTTACACCAGTGAGACTTGATGGTGCAATAAAGGATAAATAAGCAATATGAGCCTGACAGATGCAGTAGCTGGTCGGGCACATCTCATTCAGGCATCGACAGACAGTAGGCAATGTCACACTGGTCAATATTAACCCTTTACAGTCCCAAGACATGCCCTCACACACCAAATCACACACTGCTTTAAGACAGCATACCAGCAGACAGAGCTGTACTCGGTCGTTATGTCAACTTGTATGATAGTGTAGATGTCAAAGTAAAGCTGTGAAGTCATTCATTTTGAAAGGCCACGTGAAACAAAACACTACACAATACAAATTTTCACACTTGTTATCATCACATCCAGTGATGGAGGGCTTCAGGTCTCAAAAGACCTCTCAGGGAAAAAAAATTCCAACTTCATCAATCAATCAGATGTATGGCTTCTTCTGACACTTGATTGTTGTTATAAGTAGTTGCATATAGCTGTAAATAGTTTTCAGAGTGGTAAAAATGGTTCATTGAACATATTTCTACTTCATATTGTGATGCCAGACTGTTTTAGACAGTTTTTCTAAAAAATACTTGAGACATTGCCTTCATTTTCATGTAAGGTGTAAGCGGAGTCAGAACCATGGAGGAAAGTAGGTATAAAATTTCCTTTGCTGACAGCAAATAAGCTATCTTAAAAAAAAAAGCTATCTTAAAAAAATCTATTCTCTGTTGAAATCCACAGGCCACACAGACAGGATGAGACATAGCATCCATTCTCTGAACGTTATCTATATGTGTTGATACACATTGATTTCCTCCAGTTCCCACCAAACCTAAAATATCCACTGACTGAAGCTCAAAAGTTGGTCCTACCTACAGTTTTACCTGTGTGTGCTGAATTGGGGACTTCCAGGAGGACTGGCGTGCTCTCTTGGACAACACTGGGGTGAATAGACACTGCGGCCAGAGCAGACAAACACCGCTGACGCACTGCATGATGGGACTTCTTCTCAGAGGCTTCTGTGCTTGTGTCTTGATCCATGAGATCTGGGGGAGATGAGTGGTTTAGAAAAAACATGAAGCAACTGTTGTAATAAAATAAAGAATACAATAAATAAAGTCTGAGTCTAATAACTATCAACATGTTTTGACACCATACTAACATTACCCAGCTGTTAAATGAGACAATTACTACAGCACAGGCACACAAGTACATATTAACTGTAGCCAGTGGTTTATCTTCTTACCAGTAAATATCTCCGTCTTTAGTGCTGGGATCATTTTAGTGATGAAGACAACGGGGTGTAATTCTGCTAAAGCTCCAGCACACTCTGCCACTGCAAGGCTACAGGAAGGCCAGACAGAATGGACTATTATTGGCACTTTATTCAGATAAACGTATTAATTTGTGATTCTGTTTATGTGTATGTTTATGGGATCCACAGAAGAAGTGAACAGACCACACTCTGTCGTCGTTCTCTGTCAGCAATAGCCTGGTCAGGTGATCCACAGTCAGTTCAATGTCAGAGTTCAACAACAGACCTGCAATGGAAGGGAAGGGGTTAACATATGACTACATCAAGTAGTGTCAACCTCATAATAGTGTCATTGGTGCTTTATTTTTTATTTTCTTCTGACTTTATTCCTAAGTTAAGTTTAGTTTTAAAGCAGGCTTGATTTTTTTTTTTTTTTTTTTTTTTTTTTTTTAAAGGTCACATATTCATTTTAGGGCCTTTCACTCCATTTAACCCTGACTTCTAGACTCCTGTTTGATTTGACACAAATCTGCTTGCGTGAAACCTCACCCTGAACCACAAACCAAACACTTGATCATCAAACTGAACTCAACCTGGGAAAATACTTGAAGGATAGGATTTTTAGAGTAATGGCGGAAGGCACACAGCTATTGCAGTGATAAACAAAGGAAGTACAGCAGGACATTCACATGGGGAAGTTAATTTCCAAAGCAGGAGAGGTGCCAAAGCAAAATATTCATCAAAATTTGTTGAAAACGGCAGTGGTTCAACAGAATTATTTTAAAAAACAAACTCATGAAGCAGGCCTGGACAAAATTGACGGTACCCTGAACTTAATATTTTGTTGCAGAACCTTATGAGGTGATAACTGTCATCAGAGGACTGTGTAAGTATCAGTGAGACTTGTGTATATGTGTGTGTGTGTGTGTGTGTGTGTATATACACCTACTATCTGAGTTATGGCGTACGTGAGTTACAACTACCCGTACTTACGACCACGTCCAGCAGATGCCTATTACGTAGATATCCACTGGGCATGGACTGGCAGCGCAGTGCTTAAGATAGTTGTGTCAGCCCGGCATCGTGTATGACAGTTATGGCAGCTCAGCATCTCACATACACAGCAGCATTCTACCACCACAATCAGTGACTAGATACTGTCGTTTTGTACTGTATTTTCACAACTATAAAGGCACACCGAATTGTAAGGCGCAGTCTCAATTATGGGTTTATTCCTGTACTTGAGGCATACAAAAGGCGCGCAGTATTACTGGGCGTATCTGGGACATGAGTTCCTGGACCGCGAGGGTCTAGTCCGTAGTGGTCTGGTCTGTGGAAGTCAGATTTACGACCAATCTGACTTACGACTGGTTTGTCGGAACTGATCTAAGTTGTAACTTGGATACTAGGTGTAT
>JAPTHA010006679.1:0-10273 GCA_029814585.1 Gymnapogon annona | reverse complement strand
CCCCCACCCCCCCTCTTTTTTTTTTCCTGAATGCAACATAATGACCTTGACCTGAAAGAACGCCTGCATGCTCCTCTGACGTCTGGATAGACTGTTGAGTCCTTGGTCAGGTGCCCCAAACTGACTCAAAGTTCTCCACTTCTTCTGTTATAAATACAAAGTGGTGCTTGTCATTTATGTGGGAACTTTTTTGTCTCTTAATTTAATACTAACTGGTGTGCAATGAAAAATAAAATTCCCAAAGCTTTGCTTGTTAGAAACAACAAAGCTTTGCTGGTTCTAAACAAGAGGAGTGTGTTTTATCCCTGTTATAAATCTGATTTTATTTTTTCAAAGCTGCACTGTACCTTGTCCCTGTATGTTCTACGCACCCAAGATAATAGTGCACATGATTTTGCTGTACGAGACGGCAGCTTTATGGATAGTGATGCAAGCTTTGATGCCTGTGTGGCTCTGAAGTTAAAGTGACGGGTGTCTGACCTCAGCGTCACCAAACAGAGCAATTAATCTTTTTTCCTGTTCTCAGGTTCCAAGGTACTGCAGAACGATGAGTTCACTAAGGATCTCTTTAGGTTTCTGCAGCTTCTCTGTGAGGGACACAACAATGGTAGGTGTAAGGTTTTTGTGCAGCTGCATGTACAAGTCTGATCATGTGGTTTACCTTTGCACTCCTGTGTAATGGAATGCTGGATTTTCTCCATTCACCGTATTATCTACTCTAGATTTTCAGAATTTCCTGCGGACTCAGACTGGAAACACCACCACAGTCAATATCATCATCAGTACTGTGGACTATTTGTTAAGACTCCAGGTATGTTGTTATAGAATGTGTTATTTTGTTAATGCACGATTATCCTCTTTAATGTGGTATTTGTTTTTGTTTGTTTTGACAGGAATCTATCAGTGATTTCTACTGGTACTACTCTGGTAAAGATATCATTGATGAGGCAGGTCAAAGAAACTTCTCCAAAGCTCTGTCAGTGGCTAAACAAGTCTTCAATTCTTTAACTGAGTATATCCAGGTACAGCGTCACACCACAACATGAACAAACAAAAAACACGCTTAGATTTATTATATTACTATGTACTATATAAATGAGATTGATACATATTGACTCAAGAGTCCTCCATTTATTACTACTTATGTTCTTTGCTATGTGCAGGGTCCATGCATTGGGAACCAGCAGAGTTTGGCTCACAGCAGACTATGGGATGCTGTGGTGGGCTTTCTGCATGTTTTTGCCAACATGCAGATGAAGTTATCCCAGGTATCTGTGGCTGTTTATTAACATAAAAAGTGTATGTCTGTATCCAATATAACAGGATGCTTGGAATTGTAAGAACACTACAGACCCGGAAGTGCTTTTAACGCCCTCTTTCCAATAAACCCACATTAATCAATCAATCAATCAAACTTTATTTATAGAGCACTTTTCATGCAGGCAACTGCATCACAGAGTGCTTTACATAATAAAAAATTCCCACCCAAACCACCCCCCTCTCTGTGTGCAAACAGAAAAATTAAAAATAAGTGAATGAAAAAAAGAATAAAAAAATAAAAATGCAAAAACATAAAATAAAATAGTATTCATTTGTTGTCAGCTGTTGCAATATTTACCAGGCTGGGTACAGAGGCAGCAGTAAGGAAACGTCATCGGGGAAGCCATCTGTCCCGAGAGCTGCAGGTCAGCGACAGCCACCCAGGGCAGACACAGTGGAACCAGATGAGGCCCCAGGCCACAGGGCCCAGGCAGACTAATAGAGTAATAAACTAATTAATTAATATAATTAATAGACTAATTTGCACCTTATTTTTTTTCATATTTTTAATACAGCACTTTAAGTAGTAATATTGTGCAGTTAAATGGTACTTTTGTTACTTTCGTTTCTAGTGTAGAAGTCATTCACATCCACGGGCTTGTTTAGCCACTAGAGGTCACCCCAAGCTAAAGTATAACCCTGGCCTAATGTGGCAGGCACTTAGGTCTGTGATAAATTATTCCATCTCTGTTTTCCCCTTGCTCAGTAAGACAGGAGTGGGATAAATCCACATACCTCACCTTATCCTGTGGTCAAGAGAAAGGGCTCGATCTGTCAGTAGTATTTGGAATGAAGGAGAGCACAGGTGGAGTAGTTTGAATTTAGATTGTCAAAGTGCACCTCAGATTTATGGTATGCTGAATCCAGTCTCCTCAGAGAACCTAAATGAGTCAGAATGACCTAGCCATCTGCTCCCGGACAGTAAAATAGCATTAACCCTGGTGATGATGGATGGATGGAACACAGAAGGGCCTTCTGGGCCCCAGCAGGGCCGTTGTGGATCCCCCACAATCTGAGGCAGCCTTGATCTCTCCAAATGCAACTCATTTGCTATCGTGTGTGATGTAGGGAGTCACAAGGGGACCCTCTCCTGTCTTTGCCTTCTTACAGGACTCGAGTCAAATTGAATTATTAAAGGAGCTGCTGGACCTGCAGAAGGACATGATTGTCATGATGCTGTCACTTCTCGAAGGTTTGCTTTTTACTTCCTTGTTACGCTCGTGTGATTTCTGCTGGCAGCAATGACATATAAAGTCATTGTAATGACCTTCCCTGAAATAGTTTTGTTTGCTCTGAATTTAATCAAATGTTTGCAACAGCAGCTTTGTATAATCTGTGTGGAGGGCACGGCTTGTAATTCAGTTTGCTGACAAGGTTTACTTTGCTCTGTCTCTCGCTCTCTCTCTGTTTCCACACAGGAAACGTTGTAAATGGTACCATTGGTAAACAAATGGTGGACACTTTGGTAGAATCATCCAGCAACGTGGAGATGATCCTGAAATTTTTTGATATGTTCCTCAAGTTGAAGGACTTGACCTCCTCAGACAGCTTTAAGGAGTGTGACCCTGAGAGCAAGGGGGTCATCTCAAAGAAGGACTTTCAGAAGTCCATGGAGAACCAGAAACAGTATTCGCAGTCTGAGATTGAGTTCCTTCTTTCCTGTGCCGAGGCTGACGAGAACGACATGTTCAATTATGAGCAGTTTGTGGAGAGATTCCACGAACCGGCCAAAGATATTGGCTTCAACATGGCCGTGTTGTTGACTAATCTCTCAGAGCACATGCCTCATGATGCACGCCTCTCCACATTCCTGGATCTGGCTGAGAGCGTTCTCAGCTACTTTGAGCCTTTTCTGGGTCGCATTGAGATAATGGGCGGAGCTAAGCGCATTGAAAGAGTCTACTTTGACATCACCGAGTCGAGTCGCACCCAGTGGGAAAAACCTCAGGTCAAGGAGTCAAAGCGTCAGTTCATCTTTGACGTAGTCAACGAAGGCGGGGAGAGCGAGAAGATGGAACTGTTTGTTAATTTTTGTGAGGACACCATTTTTGAGATGCAGCTAGCGTCTCAAATTTCAGAACCAGATCCAGTGGAGCGTCCAGAGGAAGACGAGGACGACAACCAGAGCGTGGCGGAGAACCAGGAGGAGGAAGAGGAGGAGAGCCTGATGCTGGAGTCTTCCTCTGCCTTCACAGTGGCCTGTATCTCCATGAGAAAGAGTCTATGCCACTTCCGCCAGTTGCTCACCCTTAAGAGCATGAGGCGTCAGTACAGGAAGTTCAGGAAGATGAGCATACGGGAGATGGTGCGCAGCTTTTTTGCTTTCTTCTGGATGATCATCACTGGTCTCTTCTACTTCGTCTACAGTCTAATTTGGGGTTTCTTTCACATTTTGTGGACTACAATGTTTGGGGGCGGCCTCGTTGAAGGGGCCAAGAACATGAAGGTGACTGATATTTTGGGAAACATGCCTGACCCCACTCAGTTTGGGATCCACGGAGATGTGTTGGAGACTGAGAAGTTGGAGGCGAACGAAGCGTCGGCACTGGCGGAGATGGGTCAGATGGCTCAAGGGGATGCAGCGGAGGCAGACCTCATGGCTGAGCTGCTCAACATCCAGCCCAAAAGGGAGGGAAAGCACGGTACAGAGCCCGGTCTGGGGGATGTGTCTGAGGTGGTGGTGGGAGATGCTCCTTCTATAGCCAGCGCCGTCAAGCAGAAGAAAGCAGAGGTCAGTGATCATGTGTCCCTCATGACTGTCATGAATCCACGTTAAAAGATACAGTTCATTTCTGAAGAGAGGACCTGAGTTTATCAACTGTCACTGTAAATAATGGAGTAATACATTTGTTATAGATGGCTGCAAAGAAGAGGGCTGCAAATGGAGACTACAAATCGGACTCAGAGAAAGGAGAGTGAGTCTTGTACATTCTGCCCATAAACATATTCATCCTATCACATTCCAATGTACTCTCCTGAAATATTATGCAGTTTTATATTTCCACTTCACTACACCCGAGATGTAAATATTGTACCTTTTCTTTCACCATATTTGACAGTTTGAATGACAGTTCTTCATCCCGTCCTTTTCCAGTAATAGACCATTATCTCCAAACGCGTTCAGGGTTTGTAAGATAAATGAACTCTTTAAAAACCCTGTAGTTTAGCTTTAAATATACCTGTTATTTGTTTTTTTCTGAGTGCATAAAAAGTTTCATTTTATCTATCTACGGTTCTTATAGCATAACAACAACCCAATTTAACAGTGATTTTATAGAACAAGATGTATAGAACTACTCAACAGTTTGTAATATCAACTTAAAAATTAACTCAACTTTAAAAATGTATGACAGTAAAACTCACATTTTATTTGTGGCCAAAGGTTTTGGCAGTGACACAAATGGACGCTTTCCATAAATGTGATTTGCTTGCCAATAAATGTCTTATATCATCTCCTAATTTATATAAAATGCTTGTAGCAGCTGTGTACCTCAGAAACACGTGGAAAAAAACAAAGTTGCAAAGGCAAAATTTGTGTCACAGCCAAAACTTCTGAAAATGTTTACGGATACAATAGTACATTTGACTAACGAGACACATTTAAGTGATGTTATGAACTTACTTGTAGTGGGGCATTTGTCACAGTGGCACATCAGTACTTTTATCTAAGTGCTGTTAATGCCATGGAGTGTTTTATTTACTGTATTTATTTACTGATGCACATTTAATTGTTATGATTCACATCTTCTTTCAGTTCAGAAGATGGTGAGAAAAAGGACCATGACAAAGGCAAAGATGAAGCCCCTCCACAGCTGTCACTGGTGGAGAAAAAAGCCCCGAAGAAGAGGCTCGGACAGAAGAAGGAACCACCAGAGGCTTTCATGGCCAGCTTCTTTGCTGGCTTGGAGATCTACCAGACCAAGATGCTGGTCAGATATTTCCTCCATGTGCTTAACTGTAATCGAACCAATAACAAATATCAACATCCTGTCTGTTGGAATTAATGGTGTTTTCTTTAAAATAATGCTTTCACAGAACTACCTGGCCAGAAACTTCTACAACCTCCGCTTCTTGGCTCTTTTTGTTGCCTTTGCAATCAACTTTATTCTTCTTTTCTACAAAGTAAGCCCATAAATAACTGTACAAATCAATGGTCCTATATATATTTTGTATTGTTTTATTTCGATTTTTCACAAGACAATATTACAGTTACCATATTTCCCACACTATAAGGCGTACGTAAAAGCCTGTAACTTTCTCAAAAATCGATGGTGCGCCTTACAAATCTTCCAAAATCTGTAAAAATGTCATCCTGCGATTTTTGTACGCACTCCGCTTGACTGACTATAGGACCATTTCCCTCCGACATAGGGATGTAGGAAGACTGTTTACAACGCGAAGCGCCAACAAAGAATCAAAAGGAACTCACAACGATTAGACAGACAAGGGTTTTTATGTCGTATCCACTAGACCTGTACGGAACACACCTGGCGCTCTCCGAACAGTGCCCAACAACCGATTGATTCCTCACAAGTTCCACAATCTCCTTCGCTCCGCAGATTTGACAATCTGCTCTGCACTGACACTCCCGCTGTCATTGAAGGATGACAGGCACAGACACAGCTGTAATTGGCGCGCTCCAGCAACCAGTCCCTAGGGTTTAGGTACTCTGAGAGGCATTTTGGCACACTTCACAGCTGACCCTGATAGGTTCACAAATGAATGAGGGGTGGTTGGCGCTCTTTTCTGGACCAATGGAAATCACGTCCCCAATGCACCAACTAATATGGTGTATGGCTTAAGTACAGAAATAGACCACGTAAGTCAAACTGCACCTTCCAATCCGGTGAGCCTCATGGTGTGGAAAATACGGTACATTCATACACTACAAGACCATATTTCCAAACCACAATGGCAGGATCACCGAAAACAGACAAAGGACACCCCCCCCATACACACAAAAACACACACGCACACAAAAAGAAGAGCACAAAACATGTGCAAAGACGAAAACAAAACAAAAAAACATAAATAAGTGAACCGCATGAGTCATGGAGACATATGTCGACCTGTGACCTCCAAAGTCCTGGTAATTTTTCCATGTACTTTATAAATGGTTCCATATCTTGTAGTACATCCTACTTCTCTTTTTTTTCCTCCAGTAGGTTATTTTCTCCAGGTTCACACAACTGTTGACTTCTTCAAGCACATCTTGATATAATTCTTATATCGTGTCTTGCGTTGTAACCGTCTTCTTGTGTTACAGGTGACTGGCGATTACTCAGATGATGAAGACCCCTGGAACGGTCGGAGCAGAAGTGAGGATGAAGAAGAAGGAGCTCTGGAGTATTTTGTTCTGCAGGAGAGCACAGGCTACATGGCACCAACCCTCCGCTGTCTGGCAATACTACATACCATCATATCTTTTCTTTGTGTGGTGGGATACTACTACCTGAAGGTACGGCAACATCCACTGACTTGGCTGTGGTGGTACAAAAAAAAAAATTGGAAGATGAATGAATGAATGAATGTATACAAGTACATATTTGATTAATCCTTAAAGCTGATCATTGTGTATAAACATCTGTTGTTGTATTCCCCCCCACCCCATTCGTTTCTAAGGTGCCGCTAGTAGTTTTCAAGCGGGAGAAGGAGATAGCCAGGAAGTTGGAGTTTGCAGGCCTGTACATCACTGAGCAGCCATCAGACGATGACATTAAAGGGCAGTGGGACAGATTGGTGATCAATACGCCGTAAGCTCCACTCAACACACACACACACTCCCACACACACACACACACACGCACTAACAGAGTTTAGACCACTGAATGATAATCTTTTGCAAATACAAGTATACTGCTGACTTGCTTTTTCTTGTTTTTTTTATCAGTTCTTTCCCCAACAACTACTGGGATAAATTTGTCAAACGTAAAGTAAGTGGCTTATGGAATTTGAATGTAATCAGTTGTGCACACAAATCGCGAAACGCATTCAACAGCGCTTCGCAAAGAGTCAACACCAGAGTCATTTATTGTGTTCACCCAAACTGTAGGTCATCAAAAAATATGGTGACTTGTACGGAGCGGAGAGGATAGCAGAGCTGCTGGGCTTGGATAAAAGCGCCCTTGATTTTAACCCGACAGAGGAAGCTGTGGTCAAGGAGGCTTCACTGGTGTCATGGTGAGAGCTGTGACAAATAGAGGAGCATTAGAAAACACTTCAAGAGCCTCTGTCATCGCCCTGTTCTCTTTTCCCAGGTTGAGTTCAATTGATACAAAGTACCACGTCTGGAAGATGGGCGTGGTGTTCACAGACAATGTAAGTTTGTCAAAGTGGGGATGAATAATTGCTGTGTTATGCGGCTTTGTGGACGTTGGAGTGACCGATTTAATGGATGAGTGGATAAGTGGGTTGTTGCACCTTATGACGACTGTACAGATGGATTTTCAACAGCTGGCCTCGTGCCGTGTTCCTCTCTTTATCAGTCGTTCCTATATCTGGTCTGGTACACCACCATGTCCATTCTGGGACACTACAACAACTTCTTCTTTGCTGCTCATCTGCTGGACATCGCCATGGGTTTCAAGACACTCCGTACTATCCTGTCCTCGGTCACACACAACGGGAAACAGGTGAGGGGGAGGAAGATGCAGGTTGAGTTCTTAAGCAGCAGGGGTCACTGCAGATTAAGAGATGGGGAACGGGTTCTGAGCGCCACCTGTTTGGTCCACAGTCCTGTTTTTAATCCGTGTTCTGACTCATAAACGCTGGTAAATTTCTTCTTGGCTAAAAATATCCCACACTGGTGTCCAACTGCTCTATATAAATATATATTATCACATATAAATAACATATAAATCAAGCCCCTATAAGCGATTTCCTGTGTTTTTTAGCATATTATTTGCATTATTTGTTATTGGTATTTGTTCACGAACATTAAACTGCTGGTAGGATAATAATTTATACATATACTACTGATCAAAGTGAAGTTAGACTAACATGACCTTTCTTAACGACCATCTGTCAATCATCCTCTCTTTCTCTGAGGGGTTTGAAAATCGCTCAGGTCACGAACAGGTTTGTGTGTCTTCATAGAGGCATGATCACATGTTGTAATGGATTCTGGATATTGCTTTACAGTCATATTTGACTAAAGATCTGCTATTTGGCGAATACGGCTTTTGCATTTGTCCATTTTTCCGTGTAGTTGTGTATTGGGGAAGGTCTAAGGAACAAGCAGAAAGATGCAAAGAGAAGGAAACGTCGACGTATGAGTAGGAGTTTGTATGCAGTCAGTTTACTATGACATTTTAGTTTAAATGAAACAAATTTAAATCCCAATTTTTGTCCGCTTCAGCTCCCCGGAGCGTCTCATGTCAACTGACCGCAGGCGTAAATCAGCCGCTGTAACGCCACCTCTGTCTCCGAGAGTGGAAATACAGCAAAATGACAAACACAAACCTCCCCTTCTCTGCTTCCTGTGGGCAGAGCGATCAACCTGTCAATCCAAATACAGTTTACTGCTGCCTCCACTGCCGTTGCTATGAGCTTTACAAATAGAGTAAATTAATGTAGGCAGCGTCTGATTGGCTGTCATGTCAAATATGAGAAAACAGCAAATGATGTCTATTTGCACTAAATATACAGCTAATGTGTAACCCGCAGTTGTGGCTTTTCTTTTATCCCCATCATGCTATTTATCAATTTCTATAGTTATCGATTCTAAATAGTCAACAAAAATGGCAGCTCTGTTTATCTCGCTGTAACTTTGCACTCCTGTAGCTGGTGTTGACGGTGGGTCTGCTGGCAGTGGTGGTCTATCTGTACACTGTGGTGGCCTTCAACTTCTTCAGGAAGTTCTACAACAAAAGTGAGGATGAGGATGAGCCCGACATGAAGTGTGACGACATGATGACTGTGAGTATGGGTCACAGGTTTGTTCAGTTGTCAGACTGACTCTAACACTGAATCCAAGGTGTAAGGGTGTGTGTTCTCTCTGTGTTTTCCCTCAGTGCTACCTATTTCACATGTATGTCGGAGTGAGGGCGGGAGGGGGCATCGGGGATGAGATTGAGGACCCAGCCGGAGACCCCTACGAGCTCTACCGCATCCTTTTTGACATCACCTTCTTCTTCTTCGTCATCGTCATCCTCCTGGCCATCATCCAGGGTGAGCTGCAGCGTTGCACCCATAACCTGCTGCTACGTATTGGATGTACATTATAGTTGTAAATCCCTGTGACCCAAAGGAACTACAACCTTGACATGTTGTTTTCACATGTCGTATGCATTATATTCCATACGTTCGTTATACTTATTAGAAGGTCGGGGTTGTTGGATTATAACTGACACACTTTGAGTTTCTTTGCGACTACAGGTCTGATCATAGATGCCTTTGGAGAGCTGAGAGACCAGCAGGAACAAGTGAAGGAGGACATGGAGGTAAGAGTGGATTCCTTCTCTGGGGCATCACCACTACTTTTGGCCCCTCAAACATTATTACGCTATAAGAAAGTCACTTGGAAAAAAATGTCCAGACAGAGGGAACAGAAAAAAAACTGAAGAGATTTTGCTAATTCCTCTAACTCCACTGCTCTATGGACCATGAATTGTCACGTTTACCCCCCTTAATGGCACCCATATCTGACCCACAGATGCAGAGGGTAAAGATATAGAATAGAGTATAATAGAATATCCTTTATTGTTACTGCAGGTTACATTGTTACAACAAGATTAGTCACTGCACTGCACTGAAGGTTAGCCGTAGCAAGACAGAGTACATGCGTGTGAATGAGAGGGACCCAAGTGGAAGAGTGAAGTTACAGGGAGAAGAGATAAAGAAGGTGGAGGATTTGAAGTACTTAAGGTCGACAGCCCAGAGCAATGGAGAGTATGGAAAAGAGGTGAAGAAGCGTGTGCAGGCAGGATGGAACGGGTGGAGAAAAGTGTCAGGT
>JAPTHA010006644.1:0-10275 GCA_029814585.1 Gymnapogon annona | reverse complement strand
GTGTGTGTGTGTGTGTGTGTGTGTGTGTGTGTGTGTGTGTGTGTGTGTGTGTGTGTGTGTGTGTGTGTGTAAAGTGTCTTGAGATAACTTGCATTGTTAAATATTAAGCACAGTGGTAGCACAGCATTGCTACCATTGTTACACATTACACAATACACATTGTATAAATTGTATAACAATACACATTGTATAAATGTATAAATTGTATAAATTGTATAACAATACACATTGTATAAATGTGTATAAATACACATTGTTTTAAGGACAATGGTCCTTAAAACAAGAAGGTCCTTGGTTGCTGGGACAGGCTCCAATCAGGATTAAATGAGTTCATAAAATGAATGACATCTGTGACCGTCATGGTAGAGAGGAAGCCTTGTCTGAGTGTTAAAGGTTTTGATTTCTTCCAAGTATTATTGGTTTATTACTCTATCTATAACACTATAAAATAGTACAAAATGGTACAACTCACTTTGCAGCTGGGTGAACAAAAATAGATTGTTTCAGAGTGTAGAGCGCTGATACTGAGTCTGCAGGTGAACTGTGACTACGTAATTTGAAAATTAAGTAACAGCATCGCAGCACGAAAGAAAAGAAAAATGGCAAGGAAAGAAACTTATCAGATTGTTTTAAAGAAAGGTCAGTGAAGGTAACCTGCTAGTAGTGTCAGAATAAAGTAATATCGAACATCTGCAGGTCTTAAAAACCTCAAAATGAGTTTTCTTATCAAAAGGCCTTAGAAGGCATCGGCTTTCACTGAAACATAGTCTGAAATATCTTCTTCTCTATTTAATTTGATTGAAACTTATTGCATCTTTTGTAAAGGATTGCAAAAAGAAAAGAACAGCAAGTCAGCGATCTGTTTCCTGGTGTTTTATAGCCAAAACACTAAATTGCTGAATTGGTTGAGGAAATAATCATCTGATTAATAAATAATGACAAAAATGCATAGTTTCTAATCTAGACACTCCACCATTTCTGTCCTGCCAGTTGAGAATCACTGAATTTTCAATAAAAAAAACTCATGCATTTTCACTTCCACTCAAAGATAGAATGATCTCAGTTTCCTAGTAAATAAAGATATTGATGGTGTAGAAGTGTCATCGGTACTACAACTGTTACTGTTTTATGTCATTGGGTGGAAGATCACCTCAAAGAGACTTGAAAATGACTGACCAATGAACAGGCTTGAGTGGCTACCTTAGAGATGTCTTGGCATCACTAAGGTACTAGAGATGGTTTTGGTTTCTGTTTTAATCACCAACCACCTTTGTCCAGTTTTTGCAATATGCAAATCTGCAGAACCGACCGAAAATATCAAAGTGGATCTTACAAAACTTCATAAAGGGAATACCTTCTGATACCAACAGCCAGAGTATGTATATTATTCATATACATACAAGTCTCTTGGGACTTATCACAACAGTGCATGGTCTTAAGCTAAGTCATTCATAATTCCATACTTCCAATAGTCAAACTCATTCTAAATTTGCCCATACTGGTCATGCCTATGATATTATCTGGGCTCTACATATTTCTTGATGCAAAACAGGTGCAAATTCAGTTAAAAAAAAACAAAAAACACCATTAATGTACAACACTGGACCTTTCCATTTCGTGAATTATAGACATAGGTTGAGCCCTCTGGCAGACTGTTATCATCAGCCAGAAGTGATGAACCATCATTGATGCCAGGTGAACAAGCAGCAGTCAGTGAGCAGACTGAGTGGAAAGCACATGCCCTAACTTGTTATTTGTGCAACTGCAAGGTTTGCACTCTCACTGTCCTTGAGATGCAACCCAGCACTGAAAACAAGTCATCTCAAACTGGTGTCTCCTTCACAGGGTCAGTGACCAGTCCATCACAGCCCAGGTAATTGGACAAAGCAACAAGTGTACATCGCTACCAGTGTTGGAGCAATCTGTGAAGGAGGCAACATGTCACTGACCATGTTTGACTGAAGAAGTAGTGACTTAGTACTCGGGCAGCCTTGACGACAGACTATGACGAAAGTTTTCTGACAGAACTGCTGCTGTCATTTGTGATCTTTTGCAATAGCTTGCAATGAAAATTCACTACATGTACTGTTTAAAGCAGGTCAATAAGAAGGAATAGAAAAGATGAACCACCCACTGAAGAGGTTGTATATCCTGATTGAAACAAGGAAAGTGAGTTCACTTATTTTCTTGGGCAGTTGTATCTACCAGACGAAATGTGCCATTTCCCTCTGGAACCTCTAAAAACTACCCACTGACTAATTTGTCAGATATGTACGTCCCAAATTTCCTCATAACTACAGCACTTAGTGTAGAGATGTCGTATTCCGAACAGAGCCACGCACCTACCATCCTTTGACCACGATAACATGGGTGGGATTCAGGGGTAAATCTTGAACTATCAAACCTTTATTCTACTGCAAACACTGTGGATTATCTTTTATCTTTCATCTCGGTGTATGTCTCTGTCTCTTAGGTCCAGCTGATCCATTATAACCAGGATCTTTACGCCAACTACACTGAAGCAGCCAAGAGCCCTCATGGCATCGCTGTGGTGACGATCTTCATAAAGGTCAGAACAACTACAAGTAACAAAAGGAAAGAAATGAATACATACACAACTACTGAAAATTGGGGTATGGGGTGTTTTCATCTGCTCAAATCTAACATAGTGTAGCACTGACAGGGAAAGAGCTATCTCATCTCGGTGTTACGGATCATCCTATAATACAGGAAGAAGTTCAGTGTGTTTTAGTGTCTGGACCGCTTTCTATATGTATTGTATTACATTATACATGTGTGTTGTACTGAAGTTTGTGATTAATATTTGAATACCCTCTCTCTCTTTATGATCACTCAGCTCTCTGAAAACTCAAACGCCTTTCTCAACCGCATGCTGAACAGAGACACCATCACAAGAATCAACTACAAACGTAAGGGACACATTTTCTGTTTCTCTTTATCATACACACACATCCACAAGACCCTTGGATATAGTCCAGACAAAGCTCATTCTTCTAAACATCTTCCTTGAGTTTTATGAGTTGTTTAAATTGGCTACATATGACAGACTTCACAGTTGAAGAGTATTTGAGAAGATTGTGTGTTTCAAAAAGTCGAAGATTATAGAAAGTCTTAGAGTTTGTGTCTCACTGGTCTGTCTTCAAACACTTGCTGTTGGGTGTGTTTCATGTTGCTTAGGGATTAGTAAAGGATTTAGTCGTCCATCCAAGAATTGTTGAGGTATTTTAGCAGGGTAAAAACAACTTGTTTGTTCCGCTTTAATGGTCACAGGAAATGTGAAGGCTATGTAATGACTATAATTCATCTGCATTTAGTTGCAGAGCAGAAAACATAGGAGCATTGATGACGTTCCTACAAATAAATTAAAGAAAAATCTTTATTCACAGCAAGAAGGTCCTGGGTTCAATCCCAACGGCGGTCAATGGTGGCACCTTTCTGTGTGGAGTTTGCATGTTCTCCACGCATCTGCATGGGTTCTCTCTACATCTCACCATCCAAAAGACATGCACTGATGGGCTAACTGATTAATCTAAAATGGCCCATAGATGTGAATGTGAGCATGTTGTTTGTTTCTGTTGGCCCTGTAATGAACTGGAGACTCATCCAGGGCCTTCACCCTTAAGTGGCTGGGATAGGCTCCAGTGACCCTTGTGAGGATAAAGAGAGTTCAGACGATGGATGGATTGAAATATTATATATTAGTTCATGAGTTTTGCAAACTTGGAACATTTTCCATGAATTTCTTCTCACACCACAGTCCAACCAAGCCAACGTTTTTAACTATAAACCACATGAGAGCCTTCACTCTGCTTGTTGGCCAGATACAGCTGTGGCAAAAAGTCATGAATATTTATTTCTTAATTCTCCTGCTGCGACGACTATGATGCCAGCTGAAGTACATACGCTAGGCTTTAAACTCTAGCTTCAGTTCAAACCACTTTGCTTAACCCTGTTTCCTATATATTGTCATTTCATGTGTTTGTTGTTTCTTAGGCGTGTGAACTAGTTAGAAATACATCGTTTCTAGGGTTACAGATATTTCGTGTCCTAAAATTGTCTGTACAGACAATATCTTTGTCATGTTGGGCTGTAAAGTGGAGTTTGGGTGTGGTGTTACCCGTTTTAATCTTGTACTTCCTGTTTGGTCCAGCGTCTATTCCCTCTTGTCAGATAGCTTCACTCCCAGATTCCGCCCCACCTGTGTCTCTTGTCTAGTCATCCTTGATGTGGCTCACCTGGTGACCCCTTGTGTATAAAAGTCTGTGGGTTTCCCCTTGTCCTTTGTCAGATTGTTGTGTGCCTTGGCCTGTGAGTCCGACCTTGTCTTTTATATTGACAACATCCTGTTTTTGTCTGCTTTGGGTCCGTCGTCAGGCGAGTTCTAACAATCTTTAAACTGAAACTAGTTCAACTTAAAACCACAATGAGCTACATTAAAAATAATCCCCCACCTTCCTTATGCTAGCTGCTACAAGTGTAAAAATATGTTTTTCTTTTCGTCCATTCTAGGCTTTTTAGTGTAAGCAGTATTAAGACTGGTCCACACTCATACACTTGGTCATGGTTGGAATTTATCCTTTAAGCATTGAAATTAAGATAGTAGACACAATGGATGTGACCCATTTCCTCTGTGAGACATACCTAATTCTAAGGGAATGAAAACTCATTAATTTAAAATTTCAGATGCTTATACAGTTATGAATACATAACTCTGAAAATGATATTTCACTTGGGCAAATTCAGTATTCTAATAATGTTCCCTCCAACTTGAGAGCATTCTTACAACCAGCTCTGTTTGAAATGTGCCATGAGATGAATTCTGGTTTCATTTGGCTTTATACAAATAAAATTTGATTTGATAGTGTCCCATGAAGGAAAAATCACAGTTGTTGGTTTCAAACCGATTAATGCTGACTAATGCTAAGACTCACATACATGCCTTAGATAATCACTTACAGAAATTGTGAAATCATATTAAAGTCATATATACATGCACACATAAACAACTGGCCTTTATTTCACCAAAGAAACTGATACTATTGCTATTCCATCCATGCTTACAAAGATTCAGGTTAGGTTGTTGTTTGTGTGTAAGAGCTGATGTTATTTTCATTGTTTTAAATTTGTATATCAAATAAAGAGACTACAAGATGTTTTCTGGCAGATACATGCATAATGGCCTCATTCTTTTATATCCCTGAGCAAAAGTCCCGTAATCTGTCATTTTCTGTGTTCAGACCAAATGTGGAGCCTTTGCCTTGTGCTACTTACAAAAATATAACCGATGGAGTATTTGGTAGATTTGTAAGACTTGACAGGACTATTACACCTTAACAACAAAAAGTATAATTCAGTGGCTAACATTAATGCAAAAGTAGAGCTGAAAACGGTTCAGATAAAGATCCAATGCTTAGTTTTTGATCTTAACACATTGTCCCACATTTTCAGTCACTTTCAGTCAATGCTCTCCTTTGTCATAAAATTTGTGAGCTAAATTCTGGTAAAGACAAATTCCAACAGTGATCCTGAGTGCTGAGGGAGCTCCAGTTATAGCAGACTTCATGGGCACGAGCTAAAATCTTGTACTTGTTCTGTCATACAGGCACACAGACACAGAGCTGATGTATTTTGTCCAATTACGTCTCCAGGTTACTTCATGCTGCCATGTTAGATTAGTGATGTAACACCACAGGTAAAGCAGTTCTCTGGGATTTTCACATACTATGCGTTGCCCAAACATGAGTGCGCGGAGGGATGCTCACCTTTTCATGGCTTTGCATTGATTTCATATGTAATCATGTGGTAGATTAGATCAGATTAGATTAGATGCCTTTATTGTCCCACTAGGGGAAATTACAAATTACAGCAGCAGAATACAAAGAGCAGAAAAACAGAGTAGACAGATACACAACAATTGAATTCTTGTACAACATAGACAGGATACATGATTGAAGTCCCAGAGATGATAATGAGGGACTGTGGATGTGTCTTCTGGAGCTGAGAGACAGTGGTGTTAATGTCCTCGCAGGCCACTGTAACATTGCGTAGCATCGGCCGCTAACCGCTAACGGTTCAACGCTGCTCTTCACAGATGACCATTACACCATCACCCATTATTTCACATAATTCACCAGTACCCCCCTCGCCTCCACCACTCTTCCCCGCACTTCGGTCCGCTCTCACCAGTAGAAAACCAAGCAAAAACAATATAATCAGATGCGTTGTCCATGAGCCAGGAGTCCTTCACAGCCGGGGACTGCTTGGTAGTTTGAACATTGCATTTTGGTGAATATATGGTGAAAAGGATGGAAGTTTTTAAACTTCCATCCTTTTCACCTTCCTTTGACAGTGGTTTGAGTCCAGTCTTAATCCTGTATGAGCTGAAATCGGGAGGAAAATATGCCAGAAAATAAACCCTTTCCTTCTGTCTCCTTAAATGACCATGATAACATTTAATGCATTCGTGGACAAGTGAAGCCACAGTTCTCATGTCAGGCTACAGAGTCGAGCAGTAGAGCGGTCAAGGCTGTCTGACACAATCTAATCAGTGTTTAATAATAACAGTTGGCATTCATGTGCTTAACCTCCTTACCTGTCGGAGAATACGTAATAAAATGTGATTAGGTAGAAAACTGTGCCATTGGGGTTTTGTACTGCCTGCAAACAAAGGCGAAGAGTAAGTGGAAAAATCACATGTCATTTAAGACCAATATACTATGTTCGGAAGCAGTTATGTCTCGGAGGCTGTGGCTCAATTGGTAGAGGTGTTCATCCAATTGCCCAAGGGTTGGTGGTTTGAATCCTGGCTCCGACTGCCCGACATATTGAAGTGTCCCTGAGCAAGACACACCGCCCTCTGGTGTGTGAATGTGAGGCCAATGTAAAGTGTTTTGGACACAATACATATGTTGAAAAAAGCACTATATAAGTGCAGTCCATTTACCATTTATATTATATAAATATAATTTCACATAGCATTTATATCTTGTGGTGCTAAAAAAAAATCATCCCCAATATGATCTCATCAGAGCATCTGACATCGGATAGTATGATGCGGGAGTTGTCTGACATGGGTGTGAGTAAACTGAGTGCAGTGAATACTGGACAGGAGTCTAAACAATGTCACTGAACATGTGTTCTGTGACGTTCAATGAGCTGAAGGGAGTCTAATGATTCACTGACGACTCTACCCTAATGATGACAGAGAGTTCACAGCCCAAATCGCTCACAGACACAGTGATGTGCACTCTGAGGAACATAAAAAGCCCTGTTTGGAAATCCTTCTTTTCCCAGTAGAGGACTAAATTGTAGAATCACGGCAATAACGGCATCCACTGTGATCAGTATCCATGTGTTGGTGCCAACAGTCATGGAATGTTGGGTCTGCACTGATTTCATAATGTGTAGATACAGGTCAGAAGTGTTTAGCAGCTGTACTTGTGATAGCTGTTGTATTTGTTTCCTGTCACGTGGCCAAAATATATAAATCTACTTTCAGTTTGTACAAATCAGATCCTTTTTTTTTTTTAGAAATAATAATCGACAATATTTTTTGTTGAGTTTTGCCAGAACTAAATCTTACACTAAAACCAAATGTTTACTCTCAAATCTTTAAAAGAAACAGCTAAATGTCCTACAAAACATTAAAAACTACACATCAACCCGACAACTCTCCAAAGGAACCCACGCAAACCTACTTATTTTCACCGTGAGACCATTTTATATAACATGTCCACACTCACACAGTGTTTTCCTGCTCAGTCTTCCTTCAGCATGTGAGCGTTTTTAATTTCATACGAATCAGCTCTACTTTGCCAAAATCTGTTTTCCAACCGCTGCTGTGAAAATGCACAGTTCTCTGGAGAATTCCATCCCCCGTTAATGGAGCTAAACATAGCAGAGCTGCACAAATGCACACGCACCTTTTTTTTTTTCTTGTCACATAGGAAGGCAAACCTTACATAAGTCTTGGGCTTTACTCTGTGTGGAGGGACGTGCGGTGAATCGACACAGTGGAAACGATGCATGGAGATGATTAATACAAGAACACACACGTTCGGGAGCTTATTCATGGTGTTTCTCAATCCTATTAAATGGTCCAAAGAGAATAGATTAACGTCCTGATGCAATATTCGTCATTAACCACA
Source organism: Gymnapogon annona (assembly GCA_029814585.1). Classification (NCBI taxonomy): domain Eukaryota; kingdom Metazoa; phylum Chordata; class Actinopteri; order Kurtiformes; family Apogonidae; genus Gymnapogon; species Gymnapogon annona. The sequence continues at coordinate 2,107 of JAPTHA010006644.1, read as the reverse complement.
CACACTCCCCTGATAATGCTTGGCTTTTTCTCTTTCCTCAGATGATGCATTTCTATTAATGGGTTTAAACATAGCCGACCTCTACCCAGACACCACCCGCTACATCACCTACGAGGGCTCCATCACCATACCTCCCTGCTACGAGACGTCCACTTGGATACTCATCAACAAGCCTATCTACGTAACACAGATGCAGGTGTGTGATTCTGGATATGCGCTGCCAAGAAAAGCAACATATAGTTGATGGGGGCTGAGACGCAATTGCTAATTTGCAGTTCTGGCACAGGGTGAGGACAGCTTTGAGTTGCAAAGTACAGCTTCAGAACCTGTAACTCTATACGTACAGTACAGGCCAAAAGTTTGGACACACCTTCTCATTCAATGCGTTTTCTTTATTTTCATGATTATTTACATTGTAGATTCTCACTGAAGGCATTAAAATAATAAATCTATAATAATAATAAAATAATCTGAATGTGAACAGTTGTCCAATAGGGCTGTGAGCTGTGTATTAACCTGACTTGTGCACAACACAACTGATGGTCCCAACCCCATTGATAAAGCAAGAAATTCCTATAATTTCAATTTTTTTCCCACTAATTCACCCTGATAATTAGTGAAAACCATTTCAGGTGATTACCTCTTGAAGCTCATCCAGAGAATGAACAGAGTGTGCAAAAAAGTGATCAGAGCATCATGTTTTCAGTTATTTCACCTTTTTTTGTTCATTTACATAACTCCACGTGTTCATTCATAGTTTTGATGCCTTCAGTGAGAATCTACAATGGAAATAGTCGTGAAAATAAAGAAAACACAGTGAATGAGACGGTGTGTCCAAATTTTTTGGCCTGTACTGTATGTTGTTGTTATTTTTTCCCAAGTGGTTGAGATAAAAGAGATGGGGTTGTAACAGTAATGTAATGAGCCCTTCAAATGTTCAATCGCTTCTTCCTTTCCGCAGTGCCGAGGTTTCTCTTCCCATTGCAGTAGACGTAGATTGTCATCTGCATGCAGCCGTGGTGACAGGGCTATAAATCTGCATATTGTGTTGGAACCGTATCCGGACACAAAGCTGCTTTCCCCCGACTGACGAACATGTGGATGAATGTGTATTTAACCCCCGACTGTTCAGTTCAGGGCGTCTCAGCATCAAAGAACATCACATTGTGGATCCAACACAGAACTCACCTGCACGCATCGATGTCATCGACTCCCACACATCATCTGCCTTTTACTCATACTTTATTTACTCTTGCGTTCGATGGTCCGTTCTTTTTTTTTTCATCTGTCAGTCATGTCTCGCACAGTTTTTCCATAATCCATTGTTCTCTGCTTCATCTGTCATTATGTTTTGCTTTAGTTCTGCTTTTTTTTTTCCTAATCCCTCCTCTAACTTTGTCAGATTTTTCCATTGTCCCCCACATTCTCTGTCATTCTCAGATACACAGATTCTAATTCATCAGGTATTCTATGCCTCGTTGATTGTTAGACGTTGTAATAACTTATACCCCTCTGAACCTTCTTAATTGAACACATTTAAGTTTTCTTCACTGACAACATTAATAGCAGGTCACGCCAGCCCTTTAAAGCCTTTAAGTAGCATTTTTAGATTCAGAGAGTAGTGATTTATTTATAAGAATTCCGTAAAAAGCATGTTAAAAAAAAAAAAAAAAAGGCTGCCCTTTTCTGAAAATAAGATTCTCTGGACAGATGATGAAAGCAAGATGAACTTGGACCAGAATGATGGAAAGAGAATTATATGGAGAAGGAAAAGGCAAATCCAAAAAACTGAGAAGATGCAGATGGATAATGTAGTAAAACAGTCTGCAAAAGGAACGCAAGAACTTTTAAAGATAAAGAAATAGAACAGTCATGAGAGGCTTAGTCACTGTATCCTGAACAAATAGAGCAGCTTTACAGTTACTGAACACTTCACTGAGACTTCACTGAAGGCACAAAGGCCCACAGAGAAGCAGCACCTGAATGATTTAGATCCATGTATTCATAACAGTCTTAGTTTGGTTAATTACATAGATTAGATTACATTAGATTAGATTAGATTAGATTAGATTAGATTAGATTAGATTAGATTAGATTAGATTAGATT